>JABXWE010047934.1:0-15303 GCA_014611495.1 Limonius californicus
TATCGACTAAGTACAAGAAGATACCAAGTGATTTTTTAAAAAGTCAATTGCAGCAAGCCTAGAAAAAAAGCTATTCCGTCTGCAGTCAGCTGTAATGAGCTTTGAATGACATTTACCTGTATGTCAAACTGTGTGACAGTTACAATTTTCATACTGTCAGATTCTAAAGCTTAATATAGACGGGACAAACCCTAGGCTACTGCAATTGACTTTCTAAAAAATCACTTTGTGTATATTCCTGTGTTTGGTATTAGCATTTGAATACTAAAGCATTCGAAATTTCAACAAATTCTTCAGCTTCAGGTATAATGCCTTAAATACTACGCATTAAAAACCGAACATTTTAAAATATTTTACAATTGTAGCATGAAAATGTATCTTGTCATATTCAGTTACTAAAGTTACTAAATAATTGTAACGTGTTATAGTTACAATTACTGAAAACACAAAAGTAATTAAGTTACTATTAAGTTACTGAAAAGTAACTAGTTACTAGTAACGAGTTACTTTTACTTAGTTACTACCCAACACTGGCAGCCGGCAAGGCTCCGCAACCAAAGAGGGAGGCTATAGTCCTTTATGGACTACCGAAGCCAAGGAGTAAATAAGCAAGTATGAATTGGTGGAGCAAAAAGTCCTTTATGGACTACCGAAACCAACGAGGAAGTAAGCACGTATGGATTCGATGAGCAAAAACTCCTTTATGGACTACCGAAGCCAAGGAGTAAGTAAGCAAGTGTGGATTGGAGGAGCAAAAAGTCCTTTATGGACTACCGACGCCAAGCAGTAAGTAAGCAACTATGGATTGGAGGAGCAAAAAGTCCTTTATGGACTACCGAAGCCAAGGGGTAAGTAAGCAAGTATGAATTGGTGGAGCAAAAAGTCCTTTATGGACTACCGAAACCAAGGGGTACGTACGCCAGTATGGATTGGAGGAGCAAAAAGTTCTTTATGGACTACCGACGCCAAGGAGTAAGTTAGCAAATATGGATGGAGGAGCAAAAAGTCCTTTATGGACTACCGAAGCCAAAAAGTAAGTCAGCAAATATGGATTGGAGGAGCAAAAAGTCCATTATGGACTACCGAAGCCAAGGAATAAGTAAGCAACTGTGGATTGGAGGAGCAAAAACTCATTTTAAGTTCGATCATGGTTCACATTAGTATTCATTTTTTATTTTATTAGTATACTAATATAAAATTGAGTTGGTTATTAGAAGTATATTTATATTTTGATATGAATTATGGTTAATAATAATTTTATTTATGTGCACCCTCAATGAATGGGGAACACTTACCGGCGTGAGAGATTAGTTGTAGGTTTTGTTTGTCTAATCACAACACTATTATTATTTTAATGGTTTTGAAGCCCTTTCTAAGATTGCTCCACAAACCACCCCATTATCAAAATCGTATTCATATTATTACTAAATCTCCTGCAACCGCCGCTGCCTCTGTAATTTATTACAGCCAATTCGGTATTGCTCATACAGGGTGTCCAACTAGAACAGTCCTAATTAACTTTATAAATGATCAAATTTGAAAAAATCGGTGAATTGTAATGTTTATTCTACAAATATTAATGTTAATCACTTAGAACATTAGATACAACCTAAACACTTTGTTTTTTTCTCGATAGCTCGGTCAATTCTTGCAGTGTTAAAACTGTAGCAGCAGTAGCTATACAGCATAAATTACTTTTATGCAATGACAAATAGGAGCAGTACCTATTTCTCATACAGAACTGAAGTACTTTCAGTCCCAAAAAAACACAACGATGTAGACTGTATTATTGTATATTTTCAACTAACTTTCTTGCTTTGAACAAAATACATCTCATCCATATAATCTAACAAAAGAAGGGCGAGAGTAATTCCCTCCACTTTACAGAAAAACATATGTCTAAAATCTGAACATAATATTGCGCCTTAGTGGAAGCGAGACCTAGACAAAAGACCGCAATTAATTTTAACTTTTGGTTACTGCCGACACTGTCAAAAGGCTTTTGACTTACTCTTGGTAATAATCCAGACCATCCAAACGCAGATGGTTTACACCCAGTTCGTGTTCCTTCTGGGAAAACCAAACACACTTTCTAAAAAATTATAATTGCGAAACTTAAAACAAACATTTCTCAAAAAAAATCAGCAGAATTGGAAAAAATTTCAGAAAAACACTCGACACCCTTGTCATTTAAAATTTTGGGGTTGGTGGATATGGGTGCTAGGGGGATGAAGTACGTTAGATGACTTAGATGGTAAAAGATGTTTCCCTTCAAACTATTGTTGGCCTGTCTCGCCGATTTTTTTTTTAATGTGATCATTTACAAAGTTATTCAGGGCAGACTGATTTACGTGGGACTCACTGTATATGCGATATTATCGTTTCTAAAATTAACCTATCTGTGTGAATTTAAGCATATTAAAAAGCAATTGCTTCTCCATATATACCTAGTAATTTAATATTCTTGAAATACATATACATATAATTAAATCAAGTAGGACAATATACTGTTCTCAAGTTCCGCAATTCTTCGTCGAGATTTTAAGGTTTTGTGTTTCTTAATGCAAAATTAATATTTATGAAACAACAGTATTATGACTTTTTCCGCTGTAACGTTCCTAATATTCAAATTATGTGTTAATGATCGGTTTCTCCTTATCCAAAACTATGGAAATCTCTCCAGATACCGTTGTTACATGACTAAATCTGACCCATTTGACCCACGTTTGCCCAATATCTTGACCTTGTCTCTGCTTCTGTGTGGTTTACCTGTTGATTCAATCTCGAGAGCATTCACTCGGCGCAAATTTTGCGGAAGTGGGTCAACTGTGACATGCTACGCTTATTTATGGCACATACTGGAAAATTCTTTAATAATCGAACAATCTTGATATTGTTTACGTTCGAGTTTTGATGTTTAATAACGTTAAGGGGGACTTGAACCTGCGACAGGTCGCTGGTCAGTAATTGCAACAGTGGGAATTTGTAACAGTGACATCATTGCATACTGATAATTAGGCTCATTAGAAATTGGAGCATTAGGTTGTCACTAAGAGAAGCAACTCACCTAAATACTCATGTACATAGCGTCTAGTATGTTAGATTTTTCTGTCTCCTTTATAATTAAAAATATCAAAAAAATGCAACTAAAAAGCATAGGAAATTTTAGTGTACATAACCTACATTGTTGTAAAAAAATCGAATCATTACTACGTTGGTGGTCATCGCAACCATCAAACTTGATATATTTGGTATTTTAAGACCCAATTAATGAAATATTGAATATATAAAAAGTTGGATTTAACAATATTAATCTTTTACCTTTGCACGCCACCTCAACTACCACTATTTAACTACGAACAAAAAAGAAATGCTAAGCCACTACGATCAGCAGACTTAAATTAAATTGTTAAGGCCGTAACCGAAATCACGTTTTGTTTAAAAATAATATTTGAATAGCTTTAAGGTTTAGGGCTATTTGTTGCAAAACACTTTGTTGTAACCAATTGCAAAATTCGTTTGCAAAGTCGTTTCAGTGTAATAATAATTGTATATCCTAATGTGCCTTAAAAATGATTTTTTTATCACGCTATTTTGATTCTAAATTATTTTGACGAAATATTTCGGAGCATTAAGAAAAATATTTTAATTTTAATGGATTTTTTATTTCTGTAAGTGCTGAAATGTTTATTTAATAATAATAATAATAATGTGTGTTTGCCTTATCCACTTTAATTTCGCTGACTGTTGAAATCACGACATGTGAAACGTATCATAAAATATATATAATGTACACCTATTTTTTTATTTGTTTTATAATGTATTATTTTAGATTAGGTTGTAATAGGTTAACGTATGATAGATTTACGGAAATATTGTTAATGTAAGGGATACACATTTTTCTGTAACTGAGTTACTTCATATATTCAATAGCATGCAGTCTGATCAATATGGCGAACACCCTGTATACTATGACTTGCAGTAGGCGGATTTAGCTACTCAGATCTCACATAATTTTGAAAATAATTGAAATATGTAACAGCTGACAAGATCTCTTTTTTGGGGGTTTATAATGGGTAACAGTGCCAGTGTGATCCAGTGGTTAGAGCACTGGGAGCTGGTGGAGAAGGTCCGAAGTTCAACTCAATGCCTGGGGGCCGCCTACTCAGTCGCTTTAAATAATTGGGTACCTGCATTCGAATGAACAAGGGGAAAACATGCGGTTGTCGTAAACGTGACGCCCACCACGTGAATTTGGTACGCGACAACCGACAGCAAGAATACGGGACCTCTGACCTTCCACCCTGCAGGCCTCGCTTTATATTATAATGGGTAACATCTATTAGCATCTAACCTACCTATCTGCGTTTGGTTAGTGAATGCTACTTTTAAATTAACATAAAATTTTGTTCTGTATGTTGCGGAAAGAATCAAAAATGGGTTAGAGATGTCTTGCGATAACAGTTCGATTATTTAAATATTCGTTTCAGTGCGTACAATCTGCCTAATCTTTAAGAAGTGGGTTAAAGCGCTTCGTGGAAGTACTTTTAGTTTGTTCAGAATGCATGCAAAGTGTGTTAGAATTTGGCGCTAGCGCCGTGACGGACTAACGGAAGCGCGCTTAGACGTCAGTGATACTTTAATAATTTCACTATTGTGCATTTTCACGCAGTGCAAGTATTCTTGGCGTAAACGAACATTTACATCCATTTCCATTTCAATTTGCATGTTGAATACAATGGCGGTAGTCTTTTTGTTACAATTAACAATTATAATTGATAATTCAACTTGGAACTTCTCAACCACAGCTTGTTCTTTTTTGAGCTTTAAAAGCTGCATAAAATTTTGTACATGCACATACAAATAAATAAAACCATCTGAAAATCGTCATCCGGAAACAAATGTACGGTATATGAAATTCTTGGAAACGACAAATATTATTTTGAAAAATATTTGTATTAGGAAATGCATCAAGATGTCTTCGAGGAAAGTAAATTATGAACCGCTACTTCATTTAAATATTTTTTAAGAACACCCTGTAGATGATTTCTTGTTATAATTTGTTATCGATGAAGATATATGGAAAAATACAGAAAAAAACCTACAAAAGGTGCAAAATACTTTACCTGCTAATTCATTTAAACTGTTCGCAAGCAATTAAAGTAATCGCGTAAACCAAAACTTGTAAAGATCATAATAACATACAAGGAATTATCACATAATTTGTGTATCCACAGCTTGTTACGTAGGCTAATTTTCTAATAAACGATACTAAATTAGTTACAGTGGTCACCCTAGCAGATTTCCTGCTCATATTTTTTGCAAATGACGCTTATTTTGAATGCCAGCAACATACAAATATACAGCGAGAGTGTTTTGCATTCGCACTTGCAACTTGTATTTAGAAATGTGGGTTAATCAGTAGTGCGTCAAAAGTTTCAACTAATAAGTCATTATAAAAAATCGCACTTAGATTAAGCACACAAGTTTTAACTATTTGTCCTGAACTCTTAGATTCCGAAACCTCCAACAGCAGGGCAATTATGAAGTCAATTAACCCATTCATTACAGGTGTATTTGTAGAATATTGTCCTCGGTTGACAGGCTGGCATGAAAAGGCTGAAGTCATGGGATTTCACTTCGTAAACAATAAACAAACTTACAGTATCTACTACCTGGTTTAAAAACGTTTGCTAATATAGCCGGGGTAACTAAACATAAGCATTAAATTTTAGTTATATTTGATATCTTTCAATCAATCAAAACCAATTTTGTTATCACTTTTACATCATTTTGTACTATAATTTAGTGCAGCATATTCTCAATACGGAAAAGTGTTTCGATGCGGAATGGTAATGTAGGGATTCCGATGTCAAATAACCGAATTTTCCAGGTACTATACTAGGCCGCATTCGTACCTCATGCCATCTCGACAGCCGAATAGCCTTAAGCATATTAAAAATTTTTAGAAGACCTCACAGACTACTGTTGCACAGAATATCAAAGGTTTTGTGTTTTGCGCTTCCTTCTATCATCTAACGAAACTTAAACGGCATTTTTTTGCGCCTGTGCGGCTTTCCTGTTTGTTTTAGCGGCAGCTAAACCTACGAATTGAATTCATTCTACAAACCGTAGCATATTTTTTGGCTTTCGGTATATCTACAATTTCAATCTAATGTTCACACTGTTATGTTCATTTGATTGTGCCACTTCATATGAATTAAAGACATATTTTAATTGCCGCTCCATAGTAATCAAAAGTCTATTTTAATTGCCATTCTTAAGTCGATCACTATATTATTTTCTTTAAGATTGAGTTATGGGAGGCCAATTTTGCAATTTGAAGGTTCCCTTTGTAGGCTGTATTTGCGAACAACAACAATTCTTGGGACTCTGTGTTGTTATGATTCCCGGTAGTCGCACGTGTAACGATTTTTTCTGGAATTGTTGCACCATATTTCGCAATGTGGTGTAATCTTTTTTGGAAATGCAGGTTCGCGTTGCGTTTTCTTCTTCAGTCGGACTTAACATCTTCTCCGACCAAGTTGGACTTAACATCTTCTCCGACCAAGTTGGACTTAACATCTTCTCCGACCAAGTTGGACTTAACATCTTCTACGACCAAGTCGGACTTAACACCTCCTTCGACTCCGTCGCTGGCGATAAGCGCCGTAATCAACTACTGCAGGGGCGGCTTGGGTTTTCGATGGGTGTTCATCGCGTGAATTTCGTAACGCTGTTTTCACCGTGGGGTGGACAGAACCATCGACAAGTGTAGGATTTAAAGAAACACGCTGGAATTTTAAACCTTGAAAGGCAATTTATTCCGAATTTGCCGATTATTATCGAGCCCATTTCTTGTCCCTATACATGTGCCGTTGCTGCGGCGAACTAGGAAGAGCATAGCAGCGTATATTTCATTCCAAAATTCCCCGTCTACCTGTTTTTCCGGAGCTGAAAACACCCCAGTTTATGCCTGCAGATTTTTCCTGCATCTTGAGAACACCCCAAAATTGTGCCTGCCTCTCTCTACTTCATTCACTGAAAGTCAAGATAAAATAACTAGTTTGTGTTATGAAGAAAACCCTTTTACGCGTTTCACTTTGAAAATTCAAGTGATTGAAACTTTTTTTATGCGCCAAAAAAAAGCGACCATCAGTCGTCGATGGTCATTTTCTTTTCATGTTAATTGTAAAAAGTAATTATATATTGTATTATTCTTGTGAACTCAGACGCCACTGGCCAGGTAGATTTGTTTGAAGAATTTAAATGCCCTAAGCCAGGGGCAGCGAGCTTCCTGAACGTTCAATTTAACCGTTTGTTGTATTGAACTATAATATCACCATTTGCTGTCATTGTTGTATTGTCATTTATTTCCAATAGTTTAATTATATGTGTTTTTGAAATTTATTGCATCTTTTAGGTTCGTATATTTTTTTATCTTTGTGTGCATGAATTTTACAAGCTTTAGGTAGAGGAGGAGGCACAATAAAGGTGAGTCCGATTCCCGTAAGCTGCTGCCTTCTTGGCCTTCCACGACAACCTGCAATCAGCTGTGATTTGGAAGGTGGCGCCCGTTAATCTTGACATACCCTGTACACAACTAGGAAGATTTCCTCCCGTAAGCGATTTCCGGGAATCCCCCCTACTCCTCTGCGCAAAGTTGCAGGCCTTTTTTCACCTATCCTGTTGCGGGTCGACGAAAAAGCTCGTTTGGCCCGTAACATGACATTCCCATAGTCGGAAGGAAATATACAAAAGTAAAACGCTTGTAAATCGACGTGGTGTGAACACGGTCATATCACAAAACAAAATTACTAAATTACTAAGGTAATGCTTAATTCAAGTTTCTTTAAAAGACTTCATAACAAATCGTGTGCCAACGATTCTAAATCAATGAGCAACCAATACGGCATTTTTTAGTTACAGAGAAACTGAAAATAATAGAAATTTCATTGTCCTACTACTGGGGTTTAAAAGCATTTTAATTACGTCCTGTATATTACAGGCCCGAGAAAGTAAAGAGATTTAACAGATTTATTGCTAATCATTTTTAAGGCGTAGAAACGAAATGCTTGTTGCGATGTGGTTCATTAACGATCAAGGCCATTAATTAAATAGAAAATTTAAAAAATCTATACAAAGTGTTTAATTTTGAATAAAATAATTACTAATATTTAGTTTAGACGTTGTTAATAGAAATGGCAAATTTGCAAGAACATTAATTACGTCCTGATTATCATAAATATTCTATTAAATTATTGCCAAATATGCTCTTCAGGGGGTCACACTGTGAGGTATTTACTGAACAAATAGTTATTCTAGTTCCATTTCTATGTTTTCACTAAATATTCATTTTTGATTAGAAGGAGCGCATTTTAGTTACTAATTAATCTTGCTGTCCCAATTAGAGAATTTATTTCAATAACATTCATGCCGTATGCCCTGCAGTGTGACTACAGAATAAGAGAGTCTCAGTATACCCGACTACGATATATTTTAAAATTAATTTAGTCTAGACAAAAAAATTTATTTCTTCGGATATCTCATTTTTAGTAGAATGAAACTCGCACATATAGACATTTAAATTTTTACGGTTTGGCGATAAATCTATTCGAAAAATCTGATTTGGAATTAGAACATTATATGTATTGTCAATGATTTTACAGAGAAGAGAAGCTCCTGAAAAAGATGGCCTCGTTCAAGTTCGGTTAGGTTATGTTAGGTTATGATAGGTTAGGTTAAGTTAGATTAGGACATGTTAGGTTAGATTAGGATATATTAGGTTAGGTTAGGTTAAGTTATGTTATGATAGATTAGGTTAGGTTAGGTTCTAGAATACAAGAATGTGGTAATGAACAGGTGGCAGGAAAGCTGGGATAGGAACACGAGGAAAGCCTCCTGGATAAAAAAGATAATCAAAGAGGTACCGCGATGGATAAATAGGAAACATGATCACACGGACTACCATTTAACGCAATTCCTGACGGACATGCGAGCTATAACGTGTATCTGAAAAGGTTCCAAATTAAAAACGATGACCTGTTTAGTCGGTGCAAAGTGATATATACTACAGAAAACACTCATTATCACTGCAAGAGGTGGGAAGCGAAGAAGATAGCGTTAGAGCAAGACCTGGGGGTGGAACTTGCGGTATAAAACACGATAAACGTAATGCTGGAAAGCGAAGACTGGAAGAAGATACAGACATACATAAAAGGCATACTGGAAGAAAAGATCGCAGATGAAAGAAGAGATGAAGCCAGAGTGTAGTGAAGTGAGTGGGGGTAGAAAAAGTGCGGCGCATAATGTGGTGCAATGCGGGGACAAAACAGTGAAAGAGTGAGCTGAGAAGAGGAGGAATGCGGAGCTAATCTTGAAGTAATACTAGGTAGTCCCGAGACAAACTGATCCGAAGAGGGGAGGGGTTTTAGTAGGTAGGTTTTCCATGGATTGGGAGGAATACCACACTTCCCCGCAGACTGCGTGGCGCCTATGAAGGTTTTCCCTCCTTTAACAAAAAAAAGGTTAGGTTAGGTTAGGTTAGGATAAGTTAGGTTAGGACATGTTAGGGTAAGTTATGTTAGGTTAGGGCATGTTAGGTTAGGATATGTTTAGTTTAGAGGAGATTGCTAAACTCGATTGTCAACTCCACCATACTTTACGCAGCCCCAATATGGAGCCAAATAATGCGGAAATACAGGGATATGCTGACTAGACTACAACGTAGAAGGCGCTCAGAACTTCGTGTACTTACAGAATCATATCCACAAAAGCAGGTGTTGTGAGGCCGTTGATATTTCGGTGCCTATGTGGCAAGATTTCAAATAAGGAACACCAATCAGTACACATATTGCCGAGGAAGACACAGCGAAACACGCCGTATTCAACTGCGATAGATGCAATAGATAGAAATGAGATGGAGACGAAGCTAGAAGCCCCTATAAGTCCAGATAATATGGTAAAAATGATGCTACAAAGCGAAGGGATTTGGCTGAATGTGAAGACATATATCGATAAGATAATAAAAACTAAGGAAGCTGAAGACGGAGAAAGAGAGCAAAACTGAGCAAGAAAACCAAAAAAGAAAAGATATAAACATTTTATAGCCCAATCAGCACTGAAGAATTATCAATACCACGCTGCAAGCACAAGGGAAACAAGAGACACTTCCCGACAATACAGGCCGTCGGGCGTCTTGGTGAAGATTTTTCTCCTCTTGCGCAAAAAAAACGGTTAGGATATGTTAGGTTGGGTTAGATTAGGTTAGGTTATGTTAGGTTATGTTAGGTAATGTTAGGTTATATTAGGTTATGTTAGGTTATGTTAGGTTAGGTTATGTTATGTTGTATGTATGTAGGAAGGCACCCGGCCCAGACGGAATAACGTCAGATATAATAAAAGCTGCCTGGAATGTAAACAAGAATATATTAATCAATCTAATGAACGCACTTCTGGAACGAGGAACTTTCCCGGATATATGGAAAAGGGCCAAGCTCTGCCTAATAGAAAAACCGACGGAGGGGACCAATAAAAAGTACAGACCTATCTGCCTCCTAGACAACCTAAGTAAAATACTAGAAAGAATCCTACACCAGAGAATAACGGAGGATCTAGAGCGAAAAGAAGACATAGCAGAAAAACAATATGGATCAGACCAGGAAGATCTACAATAGATCCTATGCTGGAAATAAAGGACAAGATAGAGCAAATACAAAGAAAAGCGTACCAGAACAGAGAGTACTGCGTCCTGGTTACGATAGACATAAGAAACGCTTTCAATACAGCGAGATGGGCCCCAATCGTGGAAGAGATGGAAAGGAGAGGAATAAGCAATTACCTGGTGAAGATGATAAGTAGCTATCTGGAAAACAGGACACTCAGCACAGACACAGGAAAAACATACCAATTGAGCTGCGGGGTACCACAGGGATCAGTTCTAGGACCGCTCCTGTGGAACATCTACTACGACAAAATAGTAAAGACGGAGCTACCAGAGGGCACAGAGCTATACTGCTACGCAGATGATACAGCTCTCCTGGTTAAAGCCAAGACGGTAAAATTACTGGAATGCAACACGGCGATGGCACTGCAACAAGTAATCGGGGAAATAAAGAAGAGACACCTGGAAATAGCCCCAGAGAAAACCGAAATGGTAATATTAAATGGGGGGAGGAAACTGAATGAACTAGAGATAAATATGGGACACTGGACTTTAAAAAGTAATAAGCATTTAAAATACCTAGGCGTGATCTTTGACCAAAACTGCCAAATGAAAAAACATGTGACCTATGCGGCGAGCAAAGCAGGGAAAACCACTGCTGCACTGATGAGACTAATGCCCCGTGTCGGAGGACCAAGCCAAAGTAAAAGAGAAATCTACGCTGCAGTAGCCCACTCCATCATTCTATATGGAGCCCAAATATGGGAAAAAGGAATAAAGACAGCCAATTACAGACAAAAGATCACCAGAGAGCAAAGAAAGCTTGCAATCTCTATAACAAGCGCATACAGAACAGTATCAAACGACGCGGCTTTCGCTATTGCAGCTATGCTGCCAATAGAGCTAATGGTAGAAGAAAGGAGAAGGGGCTATAAATCCAACAAGAAACAGAAAAGAGAAATCAGAGAAGAGCTGGTAACGAAGTGGAAAGAAAGATGGGAGGAAAATATGCAGAAGGGAATATGGACAAAAATCCTGATAAAGGACCTAACCAAGTGGTGCGGACGAAAGCACGGGAAAGTGAACTACTACATAACACAGATGCTCACTGGACATGGTAGCTTTATGGCCTACCTAAAAAGAATAGGAAAAGCAGAAAATGAAAACTGCAGATACTGCGAAAGTGACAGGGACGATGTAAGACACACCTTCTTCCAGTGCAGAAAGTGGGACGATACAAGGGAAGAAACGAACCAACGAATTGGCAGAAGAATTACTGAAGACAACTTAGTAGAACTCATGCTAGAAGATGAAGAAACGTGGAACGAAATAGATACCCTAGCGAAAACGATACTGGGGCAGAAGATCGAAGACGGAATCTAGATGCCAAGATGAAAAGAAGAAAAAGGACTACACCCCATCCTGAAGGAATGCGCAAGCGATGCCGGGATGGACTCTACTACACCAGGGAGGGGTTTTAGTGGTAGAAATCCCCCAGTCCCCTGCGGAATCGAGATCTTCCCGCAGGGACCCTTTTGAAGGTTTCCCCTCCGCCGCCAAAAAAAAAAAAAGGTTAGGTTAGGTTAGGTTAGCAAATGTTTACATTATCTAATTATAACATAAATTAGAACATGGTTTGGGACCCATATTTTTGACCAGTACCGACATTCGTATGTATTTTACTACCCTCGATAGATATTTTCGCTTATATAACATAAATGGTCAAATCGAAAAGTTCGATAAATTAATTACACACTTGCCAGTTGACGTCAAGGCAAAAGTACGTTCGTATATTCTTGAGCTATCACCGGTTAATCCCTTTGACACTTTAAAAACACAGTTAATTCAACATTTTGCAGAACCTTCGACTGTAAAATTTTCGATTTTGTTGCATACACTTAAATTTACTGGCAACTGTCAAAATGCTATCACAAATGCTCTCTGTAAATAAATAAATAGTGAGCTTAGTGCCAAGTATCTGCGCGAATTAGAATATTATTGCAATAGCCTTTCATTAAAATTACTCAATAACACTGAACAAGTGCGTAGATTAAAACGAGTTAATCCTATAGACATACCATACCAATTCAAACAACTGTAAAACAAGCGCTAGAAATTAACAGTTGTTAAAATTACTAATTTGAGAGCCTCCAATAGGTGATTACTCCCACATGTGATGTATTTTTCTCGTTGTGTCTGTTAGTAGCAGATTTTCTTATTGCTTTGTAGCAGATTGCAAATAAATATAGAGTTAAAACAGTGAATGTGGATTCATCGCTCTGCAGAATCTTTTCAATGAATTATGGAACATTGATTACGCTGTGCTAGAACTATTTACAAAACTGGCTTCGAAGCTCCATATCCCAGTCATGCAAAACTTGAACTTTTTGAGGCCTAAATGGATGTAGATCATTTCTCTTTAATAATCTGCGATTTGTATCTTTCTGGAAATGAGTTTGGTAGTATAGAATTGGAAGGCTTGTATTTGGTTCCGCGCAATATATTTAAGAACTTTCTTTTTTTGATCCATGCTTCGTGTAGGTTAACATCCTGCCTAATTTTTTCATGGATTTAAATTATCTGTCTCTGTTATACAGGTCTCATAGTTTTGGTAACAGGGTGCCGAAGATTTGGAAACCTCCCCCATATGTACCAGTGGCATTGTCATTACACGCACCTAATATTGTCAACATATCGACCTAATCTCGATTACAATAGTATCGTTCCATTTTAATCACAAAAAGCCAAGCAAATGAAAATAATGATACTTATAGATATGACAACGATTGATAAATTTTTAACATCACCATAATCACCTAATTGGATTATGTTACACAACTAATTGGAGCGACCATGCGATAAAACTTATTATTTCTTTGCTTTCAATAACTCGACAACAAAGGACAATCGGAAAGATTGCCGATTTTAATTTTCGATTTGTTCGGCTTCAATTTTGAGAGAGATATCAAACAGCAATAACGAAAAAGGCTTTGTTATATTGCTGTAGTTTTGTTTTTGGAACAAGTCTACGAACAATAACATAGTACAAAATAAATATTGTACGTGTAAAAGGGCAAATTCTTGACTAAAGCACCATTACGTAACAAACAATTCTTTTACAAAAAAGAATCGGTTATTTCTAATGCTTACAACAATGAATGGCACTCAAATAGAGTTTTCCTTACTTTACTTAATCCCGACGCCTGTTGTACCTTTCGGTGTAGGCGTATTTGGCTGGGCTGTCTCGGGTTCTCTTCTCCATAGTTCTTTTCATGTCTTCCTGTCGTTTGCTATCTGTGTTACTTCGCTCCAGTTTGCCCCTCTATTTTGCATTGCTTGTTTTACTTCTTCCTGTCCTCATTTCTCGCTCTTCCAATTTTTCGTTTTTCTATTCTTGCCTCGTATACCCTGTTCGGCAGCCTTGAGCTCTCCATTCTTACGACATGTGCCAACCATCTCAATTGATTTTGTGGTACTCTGTTTTTCACCGGTTTTATTTTGAGGTTTTGTCTATGTACTTCATTCCTCATTCTGTGTAGTCTGGTCTCGTTTTCAATTTTTCTCAGGAATATCATCTCCATGCTTGTTATCTTACTTTGATGCTTTTCTGTTGTTATCCACAACTCGCTCGAGTACGTTAGGACCGGCACTGTAACCTTTTTACATACCTCCATCTTTGTCTGCTTAGAGATTTCTTTTTATTCTACAAAGATTTTTCTTATGGCAGTGTATAGTCTTCCTAGTGCTTCTATTCTTTGGTCTATCTCGCTGTCAATTTTACCATCTTCTTGTACTACTACGCCTAGGTACTTGTATTTTCCTACTTGTTCCAGTTTTGAGCCGCCTGTTGTTATGCTGTATGGTGTAGACTCTACATCATGGCATAGACACTCACAAAAACATTGCTTAAAATACTGGAAGCTCTCGAGATTCGATGGATAGACAGGGTTAGCAATATCGATGTTCTGGTCAGAATTAATTAATATATTAATATTAATTAATTAATAATAACTTAGAAATTGTCAAAACTATAAAGCGGCGCAAGCTGTAATATTTTGGACACATAATGAGACAACACAGAGTCATTAAAATATCATAAATATTGTGCGTCAACGGCGACGAGTTGTGTGTTTTTTGGACGTTCAAATATCTGTAAACTCATAAAAATACCATTTCCTGTCTTTTCGTTTTGTATCGCCATACCAATAATTTCATTATATGTGTTTTAAAATTTACTGCCTCTTTTATTTTTGTGTACTCTGTATTTGTTTATGTAAACATTTTGCAAGCTCCAAATATATAGGAGGAGGCACAATGACGGTAAGTTCCATTCCCATAAGCTGTTGGCTTCTCGGCCTTTCACGAGGACCTACAAACAGCTGGATTTGGAAGGTGGCGCCCACTTATTTTGACTCGCCCTGTACACAACTAAAGATTTTCTCCCATAAGCGATTTTCACGAACTCCCCCTACTCCTCTAAGCTAAACCCTAGGCCTTTTCCATCCATCTGGATACGGGTCGTCGGAAAAGCTAGATTGGCCAGTAACAAACGTTTTTATAAAAAAAAAGGTTGCGGGATATTTAAAACACATATAATGAAATTATTGGTATGGCGATACAAAACGAAAAGACAGGAAATG
>JABXWE010047940.1:0-11750 GCA_014611495.1 Limonius californicus
ATAGTGATTAATCCTCGTGGGAGAGAGGCGCCGCGTTAACGCCACCTATGGTTAATTAATTCAGTAACTTACATTTTATTTATTTATTTAAGAAATAAAGTTATGTAGGCACTTTAAACAAATTCAGAACATCACATTTGTTAACGCTATGATAAGTATTTGCTTGGAGTGGTATAGAATGGGTATGAGCAGAATCGGGTATGGCATTTATATTTATCTAACAACATTTCTTAATATTATATGATGATTCAAATCCAGTTTGTCATCGTCATCATATGTATACTCATCAAGATTTGAATTGTCGTCTGTAGCGACTTTATATGCTTCAAAGGCCAATCAATCTTCTTCTAGGCATTCTACATCGCTTTTCCCTCTGGGGTAGGATTACTGTAACCTACTTAAAGTTAAAGGTTAAGTTTAAGAAAGGTAACGTTCAACGATGTTATTTCTTGTATACCACAGTTTAACGTTGTAGTAAGTCTCTTGACTAGGATTTGTTTAACCTTCTTCTGATGAAATCATCGTTTTAAAGCAGCTTCACAATTCATTTTCATGCGCAGTAGAGCTATCGTGATAATGACAGCCTATTTACGTATTTCCTGTGTAAGAAAAATGGTTTCAAAGTATTCATGCAATATTTAATTAATTGGAGTCGTATCAACGTGCGTCCAATCTGCTTCTGCGTATTATTAATAGAAATCCTATTAAATTAGAAAAAAAAAGAGCATCCCCATAATTTGAGTTCGTAGGACCAGATATATTGCGGTTTGATTAAATATAATAGCAGTTTGCTGCACATCGTTAAATTGGATTTTTGACCAAGAAGGCAATAGATTTGTGGTACTTAAAATCCAGTTGTATAAGTCTCGCTTATGTATCCAACAAGGCATGTGCCGCTTCATTCTAACTTTTGTCCGGATATTTAGTTGTAATGCTTTATATACCAAGTCAATCGTTGGTACAAGTGAAACCCCACGTATTCGGCCTCCGTATTACCCAGTGGAGATGCGGGATTGCCACTAATGGGTAAGTATTCGTTTGGGCGGTGAATTCGTTCCAAAGATTTAAAGGCGTATGTAGAATTTAGGAGAATATATTTAGACTTTTCTTTATTGATACGGTAGCAGTATAATCTCCAAGTATGGCGAATATGCTATATTTTGTTTTAGGTTATCTCTTATAAGGTAGATACCAAATAGATATGAAGAACAACTGATTTAAGGGATAGCGCATCATTAGTTTGAACTAAGTAGATGAGAGTCAGCAAGATAGGACTTATGGGGGAAATAAATATTTAACTATTGCAGCCTCTGAGAAGGCAGTGAGTTAGAGTTAGCGCGTTAGACTTCTACACTGAAGGTCCTGGGTTCAATTCTCAGTACCGGAACATCGGATTTTTAACAGCCGTTCACCAGCGAGGTATTCTGCCTTATAAATCTTCTCTGGAGTAGAAATGTTTGCAACTCCCGTATTTCGGAGCCCACGTTAAGCTGTAGGTCCTCTATGTTTGTGTCTCTTTAAACGCGCAACACAGGCATAGGAGAGAAGATCGCTACGTCTCGTAAGAGATAAAGCACTCAAAGAAGATAAGCCTCTTATAGTAAATCAGCGACCAATAGTTTCTTATTCTTTCTAGTTTCTTCTTATATTCGTATCTGGTTTTTAAGTGCCTAATGTGTTGTGTGACTTAGCAGACACCTTCGCTTTTTCAGGAAATACGAGCACAGCGTATGCAAAACGCTAATTCAGTATCAATAATACTTTATCGGATGGTTTTGGAAGTAAAACATGAAGATCAAGCTAGCTATGAAATAAAATACTATTAAATGAGCAGATTCCCGCGCCACCGAGCCTTTTGCTCAAGGTGGCATACCGTCTTCGAATATTTCCTTTTTGTTGTTTCCTTGTATTCGCACACACAACACTACAATATGCGATAGGAGGTATGGTTTCACATTCTTCCCCTAAGGTTAGTTAAGTAACAGTTTTGAAACGTTTTCTTAGTGCAACGTTATACAGTTTGTCATTTAACCCATTTATTCCCATGGTTGGGTTAACGCAACATCGTAAATGTAAATTTTTTAACCCAGAAGAAGAAATTGTTTTGACAAAGTATGATTAGCACTACATTTACAAATATTCCGAAATGTCGATAGCATTCTTTTTAAAGATTAATCGTATTGCGACTAAAAAAATATTAACAAATGTCACCAAATTTTCTGAACAAATACCTTCTGAACTTAGTACCTTATAAAATACCGCGATGTTCACTTTTTTGTTATATTGAAGCTGTTTTGGATAAAAAATATTTCAAATAGCAATATCCCGGAAAAAAATCAGATCATTATTTTCAACAAATATTTTTTTAAAGGCATCGAATTACAACGTTGCGAAAACGCAATATTGGGATCTTCGATGCAACTGTCTCAATGTGTAACCGGAGTGTTACCTAACCTCAACTTTGCTCTAAACGTATTTCGCTGTTGAAGAAGTTTGTATATTGCTGGGTGTGAGTTTCTTCTCAATTATTTTGTGAAACAGTATTGCTGATTAATTTGTATCGTTCATGTGTATGATCTGTAGATGTTTTAGAGTAACACGAAATATACTGACGCAAAAAGAGCACTAACTCTGAAAGAATTTGAGGCAATTGTAGAAGGTCTTGATCTGAATGAGGAATGATGGTCTGACGAGCGAAGAAGACATTGATGATGATGTTGTGGGCGGAGTAGAAAACTTACCTTTGAATGTGGCCGGTACCTTTGAGATATTGCATACCGACGATGAAATTGGGATTGAAGATGACGTACCTACCACATGTACTGGTCAAGCGGTGAGGACAAGGGTGTTGCATTTGTAGAAAATGCGATGTCTCGAAATAGATTTCTGGAAATCAAGCAGAATATTCATCTCGCAAATAATGATGTTAGATAAAGATGATAAATTTGCGAAAGTTCGACCCCTGATTGATCTTCTCAATAGCAATTTCTTAAAGTATGGCAATTTTAGACCAAAATTATTTTGAAGGGAAAGCCGGTACGCTTCGCATTTAAATTGTGGTGCCTAACTTCTAGTGATCGATATTTGTAGCAATTTATACCATATGCTGGAAAACTGCTAAAAATGAGAAAAGGGTATTTGGTCTAGGTGAAGAAGTTGTCATCAACAAGTTTTAAAGAACAGAGTGGCTCATAAAGTATATTTCGATAACTTCTTTACTAGTTACGAGTTGGTGGTTTATCTAAAAAATGAAGGATATTTTACTACATCAACCGTGCGTGAAAACGCATTACTGAAATGTACCTTAGAGACTTGTAAGTCCATCGGAAAAAAAACCGCGTGGTACAATGGATTACATTACGACCATGTAAACTTAATAAGCGTGGTACGTTGGAACGACAATTCTGTGGTAACAGTGGCAACAAATTGTGAAACCGTAGAACCCAATGTATTAGTGAAACGATATAATCGTAAAGAAAAAAAGATGTCTGTACCACAATATAATTGACGAGTATAACAAATACATGGAAGGTGTTGATCTTCATGACAACGCAGTGGCAAATTACCGCATAAAAATACGTGGCAAGAAATGGTGGTGGCCATTATTCATAAATATGTTGGACAGTGCAGTGGTGAATGCTTGGAAACTATATCGACTTGTATATAAAGAGAAGCCCATTTCACAATTGGATTTTAGTCTCACAATTAAAATATTTTTTGTAGTGTATATTGCCAAATGTTGCGTTAACGCAACCGAAAAAAAAGTACTAAGCAATTTTTTTTTCATTATAATGTATTTCTATGACCCCCAATAACCCTTTATTTGTTGAAAATCCATGTTTTTTTTTTTTCGTATTTTTAAAGTTTAATAGTGGGTTAAGCCAAATCCGGGTTCGTCCATATCAAAAATTTTATTTGCTTCGTTTCCGAGAGGATTTCTATCTAATACACTTTTATATAACTCACAAAAATTGTAACCTTCTTCCTTATTCATGGTCTGGTTCCTTTCCAAAGAAATTCATTCGGTTGGTCCTATGCCAAATGCACTATCGTTTGGTTAAAAATTAAGTTAACCAGTGACATCTTGTTAGTAGTCTAGCTCGGTGAAACTATGGTTTACATATATTTTCTTAGTGAAGTTAACGGCAATTCAACTTTCTCTTGTGGGCGAAAATGCTTTCACTGAACTTTTGATTGTGAGATTTTCTTTTTTTTTCCCTTTTACATGACAAGAATTCCTTCCCATACTATATACTAAAATTGCGTTTCTTGATTTGAGGAAGAAGCGAAAATTAAATTTGAAAGACCTGAATGGTATCTAATGGATGTAGACTCCAATGCCGCCCACTTCTTCTACCTTTGCTGTGTACTGTCACGCATTTACGCCTTATAAGACTGAATATACAATATTATTATAAAGCAATTGAGCGGTGTTGAACTTTTATTGTCGGTTTTCGACATTCTTCGCGTATTATGCATTTATATTATTGGCTTCCCTATTGAACCAACAACATCATAAGCGCTTATTCAATCTTTCTTGAAAGCTATCAAGAGCCAAACAACATAATTTTTGATAGAACTTTCCACGTGTCGCTTTTGAAGTCAGCTTTTAGCATTTATAGCTGGCAGCTCTAGCTCAGTTCTGACTTTAAATTAGATATATAGAATTTGCATATGAGAAATTGAATTTAAAATCAACATACCAACTATCAAGTGCAGCTGCTGAATTCTGCTAGTTCCAAGAAAGCTTAAATTATGAACTACCCTCTCGCAAACGCTCCAACGTACGGAAATTGGTACATGTTTTTACGTCCTCGTGAAGATATGCTCCTACTTGAAGTTATTTTCAACGAAATGTGGATACGTGGTGGACTGACGGTTGCATTTATTTTGTCTAATTTAAATTCATGTCTACGGAATATACTTCTATGATGTACGATATAGAATAAAATACTACGCGCAATTTATTTGCAACAAAACTAAATAATCAATATAAAAATGTGTCATTCTATATTAATATTACAACTTTGATTACTGTGTAAATGTCAATATTTATGAACGTGTGGAAGACTACAAGTTATACATGCCGCGAACATGAAGGTTGAGTTCTTGATCTACTCATTGGATTTTTCAAATATCATGCGTTCTGCGCAAGAGCATTAAGACCATCAACACGGTCTTTTAGTATCGATAGTGTTGCACGTGTTCGTGAAAGCTTCTTTAAAGGTTAGCTGGCTAAGAGTGTACTTCATACACCATATTTCGATAAAACCTATTTGAAGTTGAAGACACGACCTTTTCATAGCACGGAACCCAGGTTTCGCTGTAGGTCCCCACTACCTGTATCACGGACAACACACATCACGAGACAGTAGCTCTCACCAACTGTTTTTCATAGAATAAGGTCCTTCAAGAAAACTGTTAATTTTCTTCATAATTAATCACAAAGTTGTCCATTATAAGCCTATAATAAGAAAAAAATGTACTTTTCGAGTAATCTACAATAAATTAATGCGACACACAATATTGACATGATATGAGAACAAAAAAAATTGATCTACTGTGTCCCACGTTACTTGATGACATTTCATTTTCTAAAACAAAAATTACAACATAGACAGGTTAAATGTTACAATTTTTACTTAACTAAATAAGTATAATATTAACAACAATATGAATGAAATGAACAGAATATTTCAGTAATCCTTATAGAACAGTTGAAACAAAATATAAAGTAAGAAGTGCCAAAGGTTCGGTTAAAACTTTTTCCTGGAACTTTTCGTGTTGTTTTAGTTGGATTTTGTGTCTGAAATTTTGTGTGTATTATCTGTAGAAGAATTTTTCAATATTATAGGATATTACACACATAAGACACATAAGGGAACTTTAATAGAGTACGTTACTTAACAGCCCCTGCCGTTCAAAAGCTGCTCATTTATAGGATACGGCGTTGTAACAGAAAACACGATCCAAATATTTTGGTTTATAAGAGAGTGCATTCAATATGTACTTTAGGCGTCCATGATATTGGTATCCTATACTTTTTATGTGTGAAATGCCGCATAAATTTTATATAATAAGATGTAAATTCTTTTCAAAGTGCGTTGGAATAAAAAAATCGGCGTAGGAGAGGAACGCCAACTGGGTGACCGTTCACTTGCTCGCAACCGTTTGCTCGCCTACCGTTTGATCGCTGGTCTCTTTGCTCGACACCTATTTGCTCGCCACTCCAATTTCTCGCCACGCCGCCGATTTCTCGCCTTACAGATGCTCGACATGCAATTCATTCTTAAAATAAAATATTATCTGTATGAATTTAGTATAATATAATGTTCGTAATTCTGAAAATACTTTGTATTTGTATGATAACTAACACTTTACATGAACTCCACCATCGCATTTTATGCATTTTGTTGTTGTCTTCTGGTGACATTCTCTACATCTTGTTTGTTTTTCTTGGTTAGCAACCAAATGATCAAGACGATCATACCGTAGGCTCGTGTTAGAAGTAGCTGATGGACGCCCTGTTGGATAAGAAAATATTTTCTTATTTTGTGTTAATAATGCGACTGCAATTTGTCTTCTAAAATTTAGCTGGCCGAAGTCACCCCCACGGATGTAGTGTATTTGCTAGGCATTGTAGGTGGATAAATCGATGTAGTGAAGAATCAGTAAAGAGTACCACTTTTTCCTCGTATCGAAATTCGATAGAGGCTGATATTTTGGCCACATTGGTCCACTCCTCCCATATTCGCGTTATATAAATTCAGCACGTGCGGTTGTTCTACCTAATAGAAAAAATGCATTTTTATTAGTTTATGTTCTTATGTTCCCATTTTATGGTTAATGTACCTGGATATTCTTTCTTCCTTGTGCGAGTAACGTCTCGCAGAACGAATTGGTGCTGTTCCTGCAAAATTTGAACAAAGCGATACAATGCTGTTATCGTGCCACTTTACAGAGAATTTGTTTTGGTCATGAATTTTCTGAAAATCGTAACTTCCTCTTTTTTGCTTCTTGGGCTCTATAAGTTCAGTAGACGTAAAGAAATTGTCGAAAAACAGGTGACACTTGTTTTCTGGACACTTGCGTCTCAACGCATCTGCGTATTCAAGAACACCAGCACCATCTCCATATTCTGCGTAAGTGATGCTTATATTTGTAGATAAGCTCTGGTACGGTTCAAATCAATTGACATAGCCCAGTGTTGTCGTACCTACCCACAGTTTATAGCCATATCTAATAGCTTTGCCATGAATAAACTGCTTGCAGTCATGGCGTCCAAAATAAGGCACCATAGCTTCATCCACCGAATTATTTTGTTCAATTGGAGCACGTTCTAAAAACTTTTTGTTCAAATGTTTGATAACGGTCTAACTTTGGGAAATTTGCCTGCTCTGTCTAACGTTTCGTTATCGGTTAAATGTATGTTGGAAAAGATATATTCAAATGTATCCTTTGAAATCGCCTCTGCAACGAAGGCGTTGTGTCCATCTCTTTCCCGTTCCCAGTAAATTCTTTTTCGGGGTACACTTATGTACCCGTTAAGGACCAAACTTCAATTAGTTCGATTTTTCACTGTTTGTTTTTTTTTGTGAAATATATTTATTACTTTCACTAAGTTCGAATAGCTCATCGTCAAGAAAATTCCAAAATAATCCCAATGGAGATACTAAATTTTGCAACTTTTCATGGTTTTCTAATTCGTTGATGGTAATAATTGGTGGACTTGATAAATCTTCTATTATCCAACTGAAAATTTTTTTTCTTTTTTTGTTTTTTATAGAAGATGTTCTTGAGGTTCTAGGTAATTGTTTCTGGACTTCAGACAAAGGAATATCAACATCAGATGAATATTCATAACCATCAAGATATGTTATTTCAGCAGGAGCTTCTAACTGGGAGCCGGGCAAATTATCTATGGATAAAACATTTTTGTTCCCATCACAAGCATTTTCCGATGAAAAAATAGTAATGTCATCTACTTTGTTTGCATATTCCTCGTCATCTTCAAGCATAGCAAGTGCCTCGTTCAAAGGTAACCCTCTGAAAAAAAATATATATATGGTAGATGTATATTTGCCTGACATATATTTTATAAAAAATAAACGCCAAAAAGCGTAATTGTAAGACTGAATTTTTTTTGCTGTCAGAAGTATATATCGAAGCTAAGCTTTTTTTTTAATTAATTTTTGAATAAGAAATATACGTACCTTGCGAAGTTGACACCGTATTTCGACATTTTTCACAATTGGTCTGGTAAATACAATTATGTCTTACTTATTTTACACGCATAATAATAAAACACATACGTTCATAAAGCCAGACTAACAGAGAATGCCCTTCACCACTGCATGTTTTCCTTCGTCAACATGTTTTTGCAGGTTTATGCCTGTTCGGGGTGTTCCACATGTAGGACGTCAGGCATATCTGGGTTAAATTAGAGAGTTTAGCAAAAAACTCTGGATTTGTCTTAGCGTTTCAGTATCAAAATTAAGAAATATCTACAAAACATATTCAATTTTCGTTTCCATTACCAATTTATAATAAACCTCAAATTTGAAAATGGGACCCGCTGTTTCAACGGTATTCATGACTGCACACGCATAGATACACATTTTGTAGAAACAAATTACTTGAATTCTGGGTATATAAACAAATATTTCTAGAAAATCTGAATCTATTTTTTAAAAGATTTAGTACTCCCGCTGGACCTTTGGCATCTGTGAATAAAAGTAAAGATTTTACTTATGAAGTAAAAGACGTGGCAAATTATTTTACAAACGAATGTGCCTAACAAAAAAGAAGCGCTGGTTCTCCTACGTTGCTGCAGTTACCCCTAGTTATACTTAGCATGTAGAAGTGCGAGAAAAGTTAACTGTCGAGCAAATGGACGACAAGCAAACTGACAGCGAGCAAATGTCCTAGCAAGCATCTTTCCCAGCGAACGGCAATACAGCAGTCGGTGGCGAACAAACGCTGGCGAGCAAGTGGTGGCGAGCAAGTGGTGGCGAACAAACGCTGGCGAGCAAGTGGTGGCGAGCAAGTGGTGGCGAGCAAATGGTGGCGAACAAATGACCTACAACCTGCCAACTGTCATTTCATGAACAGCATTTTAGTATAGTAGTAACAGTATTCCATGGCTAGACCCTATCAAATTCTAACAGATAATGCCAGTATCATGCTCAGAAGGAGCGATGTACCTTGAAATAACAGAAATGATAAAAATATCATGAAGAAACTTCCGTAAGAACACTTTAACACTAAGCACTAATGAAAAATATATTATCTGACTCCAAAAATGAGACCGTACGAAAAAAGGAACAAGTAAGGTAATGACGTAATTACATTACCTTACTTTTTCGTTTTTTCACTACTTTGCTGCTGATATTGCTAAACACTGCAACAGCCACGTGTGCAACTAATAATACTTGTATCCTGCTTGTATTCCACTTCTACAGTATGAAACTTGCATTCTGTACGAAACCTATGAATTACAACGCACAAAAGATACCATCCATGTAACACATTATTTCCATACGGTGTAGTATTTAATTAGGGATAGAATGGAACGGATTTCCTTTTTGGCAGCATGTAATCTCAATTTCCTGCAGAAGTGATGAAACTTTTAGAGTGGCAGATTGTTGAACTTCTACGTACAGTATGCACAAGAATATGAGATTCTGCAGTGTGCCAAAAGAATGCACGTCAATATTCATCAGGCTCTACAACCGACTGCACTAATATTGTCGAGCTATCGCATTGTGCTGGTCAAGTCTTTCTATATATCATCAATAAACGTTTGAAATACTGCCTATCCTAACAAGTCGCTAAAGAACAAACAATCAATCAATCAAATTAAAGGTACGCGGGAGCAAACACTTAAAGTTCGCCAATTAAGTGAAAAACACGACAATACGCAGTACCCATATGAATCTTTGTTTCGTACACTATCAACGCGCCTATGAGTCTGTAATTTGGTCTAAAATGTTGACAGTTCCCATCTTACCCATCTTATTCACCTTATTAAAGACTTTTATGTCTATAGTATAGTATAGGGTGAAAATAAAACAAACGTCATACAGACCTTTTACGCTCAGTTGTTCGCCAGGGGTGCATATTGACCCCGCTATTCTTTAATGTGTACAAACGGAGAAAACATAATACCTGTACTTGATAGTTACCAGGTAATCATAGTATATATAAACGGGAAGCACATCACCAATCTCGGATATGTGGATGATACAGTTATCTTACATGAAAATGAACAACTAGGTCTCTACATTAACCGAATGAAGACAAAAGTGATGATTATTGACATAGTTAACAGTAACCGACTAGAAATTCAAAGAGCGTTTGCTAATGATGTCGTTCAAAAATCTGTTGACTTTGGCTCTGTCATTACAAACGTTAGTAGTTCCAAACCTGAAATTCCGAGAAGAATCGATATCGCCCAAAATACCGTCTTAAAAAAATATAAAAAGATCGTGATGTAACCAAGGCTATCAAAATGCGGAAATGTGCATTCGAGTTGTACTAACGAAGAATTCTCCGCATATCATCCAGGGAGCGACGAACAACCACCTCAAATCTAGAAACGTATACACAAAAAACATATATTCTTACATACTTTGGGCATGTGGCATGACGCAGTTCAGATTTAGAACTCCTGACGGTAGAAGGTAAAGTAAGCAGGAAACGTTCCAGCCGCTGAAATGACACATTGAAAGAAATTAGCAGTACCTAGGTTCAGGAAGCAATTCACACTGCATATAATAGATAGCAGTGATGGATATTACTCAAAATAGGCGGTCACTACATCTCTGGAAGGGGGTACGGATTAAGGAGGAGAATCACAACATTACTGTACCTTTAAGTTGTTTGTTTTTCAAATTACTGTTGTGTTATATAGAAAGTCAGAATAATTTTGCTGGGAAATAGATACAATTTACAAACTTTAACAAATCATCATCTAGCTTAGAAATAAATTGGCATTAATACATATAACACAGTGGCAGCTCTTACTTTTACACCACTAGATATATACCATTAACACCAATTAGGGTCGATTCTAGCAGGTGTGTAGAGCGTGCTTGAACGCAGGCGACTATTTTTTTGAGGCGTCCGGAGCGGCTTCTTTAATAATAAAACTAAAATCTAATAAATATATTAGGGACGCAAAAGCTTAAGCTGCAGAATTTTCAGTTGTAAGGAGTAGGATTAAAGTTCACTTTGCTGATTATGAACGTCCTGATCAACCTATCACAAATCCAAGAGAATTGTTCAGAATATAATTTTATCTAACGATTGTTGATACAGCCTTAACGTACATTCGCGAAAGGTTTGAAAATCTACAGGAAGATAAAAATGTATTTAAATTTTCTTCTGGATTTCGAGAAATGACTGGAGATAAAACTAAAAATTTTGCTTTGATTAAAATGTTTCCCTTCTAATTAACAGAGAAAGCAAACTTTTAAGATATATAATTAATATTAAAGGTCTTGAGCTCGAGCTGATAACATATAGAGTTTTTATCAGCGGAATTGCAGGTGGAGCAGCACCCATTAAAAAACTTAACTTAGTTAGTGTAGTATCAGGTGTTTTTCAAAACTCGCGCTTATAAAGACATTTAAGAAAGTCAATAACTAAACTTCTATATTTAAAAAAGAGAATAAAAAATTGTGGTAACTACAGAGGTTTAAGTGTCATCCCTTCAACGGCGAGAGTCTTTGGCAGAATAATAATAAACA
>JABXWE010047941.1:0-11839 GCA_014611495.1 Limonius californicus
TACTTCAGGGGGGTGCGGGCGTCCCTTACACACTAACCATTCATGCAGCATGCACCCTAAACTTAACTAACTGAATTGCGGTCGCCCCAGCGGGGATTCGAAACCACGCCGGAACAAGCGCAATTCAGTGTGACCTCGAGTGGTCAATGCGTTCTCGCACTCGACCACCGCGGTCCCTCACGAACCACTGCTGGGAACCGGCCTCTTCTCTGTAACGTGCTTCTCCTCAGTCTACGGTGAAAGCACAGGGGGCTTACAGTTTAACGTCGAATCACAGCTATTCTATAGTAGGTGTTTGCTATTAAAATCCCACGGTTGCCAATCGGATTGGGAAATTGTGTATGGTGTGTTGCAGCACCAGATTTTAATACATTGCTTGGTAACACTGAGGAATCGAACGAAACTAATACTCTTTTACTTTTACTTTTACTTAGTTTTACTTAGCAAGCGAGCGTTCTGCTTGAGCTCCCACTACACGTACACAACGCTGGCTCTAATTCAATAATTCAATTAAACATATTCTACTATATAACAGAAAGCTTGGTATGTTTCTAACTATTTATCTATTTTTCTTTAAGATTGTGTATTCCTCATTTAAAAAAAAAGTTGAAGTATCACTAAAGTTTAGTGGCAATAATAATAATCGGGGTCGCTGTCATTTAATCTAACCCTTAAAAAATTGTAAAAGGAAACATAAATCGGTATGACTGCCAGTGAAATATACTTAAATGGTTTTGAAAGTGTAATATTAATTCTGTAAATTGGGCAATAGTACAAAACAAATTCAAATATCTCTACTGTGGTAATTCGACAGAAATCTCTTAATAATATATTTAAAGGTCAAGTCAATAAACAGTTTTGCCTAATCCGATCCGGTTAGGTTCAATCTGCACAATAGCCAACATGAATACATATTTACCTATCCAAAGTACGGTCTAAATTTAAAGTAATCCAATTATAACTAATGATGTATAATGTAAAACATCTAATAATCCGGACTATACATCTACTTGGTTAGTTTTGATCTATCTGGACTATCTTTAACTAATATTAATATACTCCCGCTCATTAAGGCCCAGACCTACCACGCTTCTATCGAGCACAGAGACGTTAATTTTAAATTGGAATAATCCTTAACAAATACTTCAGTCTTATCCCTAACGGTTAAGTTTAATCTGCCTCGGAGCACTCTAACTATGCTAATATATTCTTATTACTAGTGGTGGATATTGTAGAATATCTGGCGGTCAGGCCCAACGATAAATGGAAACGACTGTACTGTGTTCGATTAACACCCGCCAATACCAACTTACGTCTTATCTAATCCTGATTAAGTTCTATCTGCTTCGGCTCGCCCTATTTAATGTTAATGCACTCCTGCCCGTTCAGGCTCGAATCAACTACATTTAATAGATCCAGTTTGTTACTACAAGCTCAGATGTTAAAATATTAAACTGATCAGGACCGATAATAAATTGCAGCCACTACCACAATTATTACGTCCCATGAATACTCGCCTATAAGTACTTCTGTCTCATTTCCAGACCGCAACATGTTATCTGCTAGCCAAACTGTTCGTTACGATAGATATTTTACAACATTATAAGCTTAAACTCCGGGTAATGAAAGAGAAGGGTTCCAAAAAGCGATTCAATTATCACCCCGTGATATATACTACAATCTAAGCCGTTGGAGCCAAATTGAATTTGCCTATGAATGGCCTAACGAGTATTTGTGTAAACAGCCCTAATTCAACCTGATCCCGTTGCAATGTGGTATTGTAAGACGTTAGATGTTACTTTAATAAATAAAACAACTTAAGGTTGTCACAGAAAATCGGTTGATCTTTGGTTCTTTAACCGATCAGCGTTTCAATTGTCTAAATTTTCGACATATGTACGATTTATGGTAATGTTTCCTGTTATGAATGCATTAGGATTGATTGGTGTAATTCTGGGGGTGTTCTGTGTTGGGTGATAGCGTTGGGGGATGCTTCGATTAAACCTCCGCATTTGACGCATGTTGGCTTGATGTCTTTAGATTTTTGGCACTCGCTATAATGATGGTGTTCCTTACATTTGACCCAGCGCGGGGGTAGATGGCAATAGTTCTTAGTATGACCCACACGTTGGCAGTTGGTGCATTGTGGTATTTCACTACTTTTACGTCGCGGCTCAACAGCAACTACGCAGTGTAATAATCTATTTAAGTTGAATATTTCTTTAGCCGTTTCTGTTGTTTGAAGTTCTATTGCGATAAGGGGTATAGGGATTCTCTTGGCGTTTAGTAGTCTAGTTGCTTTAATTATCGGGTATTTTAGCTGAAGTAATTTTGCGTAGATTTCATCTTCCGTGATAGAGATAGGGACATTTTTTATTATTGGCGAAATATTTGCACTTTCCGGGGATTGATATGTACAATAAATTACTTTGTTTTGGTCATAGAATTTGGTAAACGCTCGGTAATCATCGGGGGTGTCTATATTTACTACTATTTACTATAAATTTGATTTGTGGAAAACGTTGACCGGTAAATAGGCCGATTCGGCGTTGCGGCTCAGTCAAATATGTTACAATCTTCTTCTCTTCTTAGAGTGCTTTATCTCTTACGAGACGTAGCGATTTTCTCTCCTATGATTGTGTTGCGTGTTTTTGGAGTGTCACAGACAAAGGACCTACAGTTTAACGTGGGCCCCGAACCACTAGACAGAATACCTTGCTGGTTTGCCATTGCCTTGCGAGGAAAAACGGCCGTTAAGAATCCGATGTACCGGTGCCGGGAATTGAACCCATGACCTTCAGTGTAGAAGTAGGTATAACTCGCTAACGTCTAGCCCACGACTGCCTCTGTTAAATCTAACTTGAGCAAAACAGGTGGACTTCGCTGAGCTCGGTCTAACTAAATTAGCAGAATTTCGAAACAATTCTCTACCGATCACCCTGGAGTAGGCGTAACCTAACTGTACTGCTTACATACGGCTATGGTAATTAGAAACTCTACTAAGCCACACCCGTTATATTCTTTAAAAGATAAACCTAATCTGACGTACAACACAATCCGAGCCAACCCAGCTAGGTGCAAGCTAATTCTAGCTACGTAATCCCCCAGAACCAGTCTGTTATAGTCGGCTCTGACACACTTACAAAACGTATATCTTCTTTTTTTTCATTCATTCATACTACCGTTCCCCCTCCTCCGGAACCGCTTTCGCATTACGTCAGGGGGTGCGGGTGTCTCTTACACACACCATTCATGCAATATGCACCCTAAACTTAAATAAGCGAAATGCGGTCGCCTCAGCCGGGATTTGAGCACCCCAGCCGATCTGCGACCTCGAGTGACAGCGCGTATTCGCACTGCTCCACCGGGGTCGCTACAAAACGTATGTTTGGTTTAAGACGGTCAGGCTTGACTGGAAATACTTCTTAGGAGCGTGACCAATCCGTCGTTTTATCTTCTTAGTTGAAATTTGGTATGACGTAATCTGGCCAGTCAATCTTGCCTGATACTATGTATCACAGTCGAATCTCACTGGAAAATAGAGCTGGGTTCTCACCCTGGTGTAAAACCGGCAGGTTTATCTGACTGGAGCCAATCAGGCTGGACTAAAGATATTCCAGTGGACATTACCCTGATTACTTCTAAGTCCGTTTTAATATTATGGTGGGTTGGAGTGCCCGGTAGCTACAAAGGTTTGGCTCAAGCAAGTACGTATATATCATATTTGACACCGACAACGTGGATTAAAAGTTACATTAACGACTAGTTTGATATCGGACCTGACGCAGTCTGATCAGTCCAACTTGGGCATCCCAGTTACAATCTGTTCTAGGCCGATCGAAGTTCTCCAGGTTCAAATCGCATACAAAAGTTCTTAAACAACTAGATCCGACATATTAAGGTGCTGTTGTCGGCTCTTCCACCTTTTAGAACTGATGTTATAATTCGCTCTTTTTCGAAACAATCTTGGATCGGTTAGCCTGATCTAAAAATACTTCTAAAAGGACTAGTCATGCTCATGATATTAACCAAGAAATCTAAATTCGGCCTGGCGCAATCCGGTCGGTCTAGCTTGACCGTAAGTGTAACAATCGGACCAGCTACGAAAGAGTCCGCCCGAGCATATGCCGAAGCAGATTGATTAGAAATATTCCTAAACAGTTAGAGCCCGTGAGATTATTTGTAGATCAGATCTAGTCAGATGCTGAACTCTGCAGTCTAGCTTTAAGAACCAATCCGTTACAACTCGCTCTCAATGAAAGCAGTCTTGAATCGATTAGGCTGGACTAGAAATACTTCTAAAAGGACTGACCGTACACATCATATTAACAACAAAACTCTAAATTCGGCCCTGAGCAATCCGGCGGTTTAGTTTGACGAAAATGATCACATTCAGGTCTGCTCGCAAAGAGTTCAACCGAATCAAAAGCAAATTTTCTTAAACAACTACTGTCGATTAGATTACTTCTTGATCAAACCTAGTAAGATGACCCTTTTAGTCCAGCTTTAAGAGCTGATCTATTACAATTAGTTCTCGAACAAAGAAGTCTGATCGGTTCAGCTAGGGTAGAGACACTTCGAATGAACTGAACGTAAAAAAGTCTAAATGGGTCCCGGTGTAATTCGATTAGTCTAACTTGACTGGAGCTGTCACAATCGGACTTAACCTGAAATTTCCAGAGACCAATTACAACAATTCTTAAGCAGTAATGATGTAATGATTATGTAGGGAAAATGTGAACAGACCAGGCAAAACTCTAGAAACTAATAAGTATAATCCCAGATAGTAATACCGAAGTTTTGCGAAACTGATTGTATACTATGACCAATTCTTTTAAAGTAATTATTTGGCCACGTTAAAAAAGCACGTGCTGATTATATAGTTCTATACGCCATTACTGAGGTGAATGAAGTGTAATGGTCGCCTAGTTTCATACTGCATTGTTTAGATGAATGGAGTATTGTAGAATTGCTAATACAGTGTACGCCGGTTAATGTGATCGCATCGGGACTTGGATTGTTTTTATAACAATATCCGATTGATAATAATAAACGGTGCAACATAATCTTGTTTTCCTTTTTCAATTCTTTGCAAATTCCTTCACTTTCTGGCATATCAACGGGTCATTTACACTTACATAATTTTTACAGACATTATCGAACCAGAGTTTCAATGCATATTCCACTTAATTGTCTTTCCCAGTGCGATTTCTTTAGTGTTTAAATTGTCGTTTTTCCTTACAGCGTCTTCTATTTCAACAAGTTTTCTATTTAAATTTTACGCTAAACTGACTGCATTCCACTCGATTATTTTCGGCAATTTATCATCTGTTCTAAAATGTTCATTTTTTCACTTTTAAACTATGATTATATCTCTTTTACGTCAGCCATTGCAAAGGGTTATAATGGAACTGAGTTAGCTGCTGCCAAACACTCTGCAGTCTATTAACTTACGAGAGAAAAAGGTCCAGTACCCCTCGAGCTTGTAAATACAATACAAAACATGCATACAAACAAAATTAATGCTTGTGGATGATAGCAATTCTATAAAAATAAATTGATATCATAAATCGAAATCATGATTACTATTTTTCTTATGTATTAGTACCTATACGTCCGGCCCGTTCTTTGCGAAACTGATAAAAATACCCAAATGATAACATTATCCGTGATTCCAATAAACGGTGTGCCCTGCATTATGAGATAAAATTAGAAAGTTCTAAAATAGAATTTTTATGAATATTTCAGGTGTAAATTATTACCATAGAATTTCAATAAACAAAGTCTTTTTTCTGGTAAATTTCTTGTCTTGTGATGTTCGTTGCATCTATTTCGGACGCGCTCTCTGAAAAACATTTTACTTTCTATACGTTTACAATATTATATCAAATAAGTTACAGCTTTAAAAGTTTTATTATGATTAATTTACAGATGGTCTGGTCTTGATACAAAATAAGAGTTCACTTGTTCAATCCTAACGACTTCTTCCCAGCATTTTCTTGTTTATTCCCCAGTCATCATTTCCATGAATTCTGCAAAGAAAAACATTTAAGTTCGTGTGATCGAAGAGCAAACGCAACCCTTCTAATAATTAATTGCTTGAAGCCTCATTAATTTTCGGAGCTCCTCTAAGCATGAGAGAAACTCACGCAACTTTTCCGAACCCGCCTTCAATTTTTTCTTTATGAGTTCAAAAGTTTCTATTAACTTCCAGTAGAGGTTAGTTAATATTTCAGCAACATATCGGAAGCCCAGCGCCTCAAAAACACCCGAATTTTTAATAAATTTCCAAACAAACAATCTGGAAATTGGAAAACAGGACAAGCGCTATTTATGGCAGTTCCAAGTTTATCGCGCCGCCATTATCGCTGTTGTGCAAGTCGGGCAAAATTTCGCAAGGATTTATGTCCGTGAAAAGCAGGAACTGAAAATTTGATGCACTTTTAGAGAAACATCGTAAGTTACGTTGGCAGCGGGAATTGTTCACTGCCACCTCCTAAATTGCTTGTCGTGCCTTTTGGGGAAAATCAATGGTACCTTCAAAGTCGACCGTTCCGGAAGAGTCGGTGTCGATTTCAGCGATCATTTCATCAAGCTGGTCGCTGGAGAGCGAATCGTCCAAGGCTGCCAAGATTTCCCGCAAGCTGGATGTTGGAATATAACCGTTGCCTGCGGAAATAAAATATCTTTAAGTAATAAGTTTTTATTCAGAATTTTCTTGCAAATCACTCGTTCAGATATATTTTCAAGTAATTTTGAAATATTTGTGAAAGGAATGCCCGTTAAAGTTCTAATTGCATTTGAAAGTTCCAGGATTTTTAAGAGAAAGCTGAGGGCGTAATTTTTTTATTTTGCGAACTGCGAACTAGCTTTTGCTTCACGGAATTCCAGTCTCCCTGTTTTTGTGGCAAAAGCATCCAAACTACCACTCATTAATGCACATTCTCAAAGCGCCCAGGAATATTTTAATGTTTGCAGCAAAATCGTTTGAATGCGGCCTGAATATTGCAGCGTTGTGCACGTACATGCAATTAAAGTCGAAATTAACGAACGGAGACTTCAACTATGAAACATTTCGCTAATACGATTTAACTAAATAATTGCAATGTTTCAGGCAAATTAATCAAAATAGGGTTTATACCTGCTTTGTCGTACAATCTGAAAGCTTCTTTCAGTTCTTTTTGAAGGGCTTCATCGTCTTCGCTCTCCAAATAGGGCACACACACGCGACAGAAGGAGTCGAAATCCAACTGACCAGTCCCTGAAAAAACACAGCAATTATTAATGTTACTTAAATATCTGCTAACATCTAAAAATGGCTGCAAGAAACATTATTTTGTTATCTATATACAATCTTGACTAATCGTCTGCACCTGATATGATATGCAACCAAAACAGCGCGTTGGTAGCTACTGTTTGCATATCAATGTTTTGGTTTGTTAATGTTAAATTATCAATTTTTTTAAAACTTTTGGCGATTAATTCAGATGAGACAATTCGTATTTATACGTTCATGGAATAAATAATTAAAACATTCGAAAAGTGTTGGATACATCTCATATGATGACATTTTGAAACCATGAACGTGCGTTTATTATTGAATAATTAAAATTATTTTCTGTATTGCATATTTTTGAATAAATTTTGTAAACTATATTTCCGTTTAGATTTAGATTTCAACGTATCATCTTATATATGCTGCGTTTATCTAGTGGTCTTCAAACTAAGCGCCGTTGTATATTGTTCAGCCATTACATTGTTATAGACTGTCTTGCATTTTCAAAACAATTTTACATTCTTTTACTGATATAATAGAGTATCCATGAATGGTCTGCATCAAACCTACAAACGAATTTTGCGATGAGTACTGAGTCTCAGAAAAAGCATTTGGGCATGATTTTTGTAATGACTATTTCAGTCAATCTAAAACTGAAATAGGAAGATAGTCCTTGAGTGTATTGCAGAATCGTTATATAATGTCCAACCCATGTGAGCAAAAAGTAATCAAATAGCTAGCGGCTTTGGAAAACAAGTACATGCCGTTGATTAATTCAGAATTTGTGAAGTATCCCTAACACACTATTTCTGTAACGCTGTAATCGCCAAATGTTAAATCAAAGATACGCAGATTTTGTTTCAAAGGCGACGGCGATTGGATTACCTTTTGATGACTCTATACATACACAAAAGTCAAAGGAAATCGCGTTTATAATGGATCGTGGAAAACTTATTTAAAATTTTAACAAAGTAAAAACTCATCACGTTGATATTTTTAATTTAAATTATAACAGTTTTTTAATATTTCCGGGGCTGGCATTTTATCGATTTCTAAAAAACTTTGTTAGACCTACATACTAGGTGATTTAGAAACACTGTTTACTTAATATACAACCGGTTTTTATTTCGTGCGGTTAGTAAGCGGGCAAACCAACTATAATTATAATAATCGTCTTTGAATAATTCTCATATACGAATGAGATACTTGTAAGTCTAGCTGTAAAAATTGAGTGAAGGGAAGTCCTTGAATATCTGCTATCTCGGTATAAACAAAGTGTTTTGTGAAGGCAGTGCCAGTGGATATAGGGTAACATAGAAATTTAGTGAATTAATTTAATTTGTGTTATTGGGTCATCCATGGCATCTACTAAAATTATAAATGGTAAAAATTATACTAATTAAGATCCTAACAAAAGGATATACTTTAATATATTCAGGGATTCCAATAGGGAGTAGAGCAAAAGAAGGGGTAGGAATTATTACAAACCCAGAGATAGAAAGAAGAATACTAAACTGGGAAGCAATAAACTCCAGAATTATATCTATCACACTAGAACTGGAAGAGAGGATAGGTTTAATACAAATATACGCCCCAGGGGAAGATGCAGACACAAGAGACAAAGAGAAGTTCTACAAAGACCTACAAAGAGTAATGGAAAAAATGCAAACAAAAAGTAAACATATAATGATAATAGGAAACTGGAACGCCCGCACAGGAAAGAATAGGGACCTGGGATTCGGAAGTATGGGTAAATATGGGGGAGAAGAAACCATAAACAAAAATGGACAAAAATTGATAGAATTCTGCATCCTGAGCTATATTTTAATCGGAAACGCTTTCTACAACCACAAAACGATACATAAAATATCCTACGTGGCAGAACGAAAACCGCAAAAATCTATAATAGATTATATAACATATACAAGATCTATGAGATACGCTATACAAGATGTCTAGGTCATAAGTGGAGCAGAACTATCACAGACCATAGACTACTGATAACAGATACCATTTTTAAAACACCTAAGAAATAAATGCTGAGAAGCTACGAGATAATTAAACTAGAAGAGCCGAAAACCCCGAAAAAACAAGAAGAATATGAGAGAATCCTAACAGAACAATTAAGCACACTAGAAATAAATAACGAAGTGCACGCTTTAGACAAAGACTCTAAATGGAAAAAAGTGCGGGAATCCATCCTAATCCTAAAAACAGCAGAAGAAGCTTGCGGGATATAGAAGATAAATTACAAACAGGAAAGTACAAGCTGCTTGAATGACACAGTAAGGCAGAAAGTGAAAGAGAAAAAGACAGCATAGATGAAATATAAAAAAGCAAAACGGAAGAAGACAAGGCAAAATACCACCAGAAAAGGAAAGAAGCAAAGGAAATGATAAAACAGGCCAAAACAGGCTCATGGGAAGAGTTAGGCAACAAGATAGAATAAAACTTCAAAGGAAATCAGAAAATGTTCTGGAACACTGTAAAGAAATTGAAGGGCAGCCAGTAGAAACAAACAAGAACTATAAAAAATAATGAGGGTAAGGTGGTCTCGAATAACAAAGAAATATTACAAACATGGAAACAATTCTACGCGTCCAAATTCAAGGAAGAGGAAGGACTAAATAATCAACATGAAACAGAAAGACGAGATATAGAAGAAATCTTAAACGAAGGAAATGATATAACAAAAGAAGAAGTAGAAGAAGCCATTAGTACTAAAAATCGGGTAAGTTGCGGGAGAGGATAATGTGACGCCAGAACTAATAAAGGAAGGTGAAGAAAAAATGACTACATGGCTCTGGGATATACAGAAACTAGCATGGGACACAGAGAAAATACCACATGAATGGGAGTACAATCCCATAATACCCATCTGCAAGAAAGGAGACACAACGAATTGCGAAAACTACCGGGCAATATGCTTATCAGCAATAACCCTTAAGGTATACACTAAAATAGTAGAAAAGAGTCTAAGAGGAGAAGCAGAAGGCAAATCATATCTATACGCTAAAAGCACTAACTGAAAAACTGATAGAGAAAAATAAGCGCCTATATCTAACGTTTTTACACTTAACCGCAGGTTTTGATACAGTGCCCAAACAAGAAATATGGAAAGCACTAGAAGCAATTGAAACAACACCCAAAATACAAAGGATAATAAAAAGCATATACAAAGAAGTGAAAGGGGCAGTAAGATTAAATGGAGGCAAATCAGAAAGTTTTAAAAATGGGAAAGGGCATGAAGCAGGTGGGCAGCTTCAGCCCACTCCTGTTTATAATCTGCATGGACCAGACATTAAAGAAAACAAAAACAGGACCGTCAACAATAGGACGTCAAAATCTATCGCCGATTAAAACTTTCGATCTAGTATATGCAGACGATATAATGCTCACCTCTCTGGCCTAAGCAGAAAGAAAGGAAAATCAATGGACAACTTGTTTAGAGGAAACACGAATGCAAGTAAATGTAGAAAAAAGTAAAATTATACAAGTTAATTAGACAGAAGAAGATAGAGAAGAAATTGAAGACATACAAATAAAAGGAACAACCACATATCCAGAATGAGAGACAACAGGATAGTCCGGATATCCATAGATGCGTCACCAAATGGAAGAGAGAACCAGGGCGACCTCGTAAAATATGAAGAATTTCACTGGAATAAACAGGCCACTGGCCTATCTAAAAGATGAAGAAGAAGAGACAAATAAAATGAAAGACAATAGAAGAAGTGAACAACTGTGAGTATTTAGGAACCATTTTCACAAACAATGGTACGATAGACAGAGAAGTGCAGAATAGAATATAAAAAGCGAATAACGTTTAATATCAAATCAATAATACTATAATAGGGAAAAAAGAGCTAAGAAATAACACCAAAATAAGAATCTAAAAACCATACATATAACAATCTTAACATACAGGGCCGAAATATGGGTTATGCTAGATAAACATTAATCCAAAATAACGGCAGCTGAAGTGAGATATTTAAGAAAAGTAACAGGAAACACAAGAAGGGAGAGAGTAAGAAATTAGAGCATCAGAAATTAATTAAAAAAATCTCCCACTAGTAAATGAGATAGAGAAGAAACAGCTTGGATGGTACGGTCACCTAAAAAGAATGACGTAAGGTCTGATACCCAGAAGAATAACGGAGGTGGGGATAATAGGAAAAAGAAAAAAAAAGGCAGACCAAGGATACAATGGCAAGACTACACGAGAGACCTAGTGCAGAAACGAGGAAATACAATCGCGGAAGTTAATAACATGGCCAGGAACAGAAGAGAAAGTTTAAGAAATGGATAGAGGACTCTAGTTGAAACCCTACACTGTAATAGTATAAAGGGGAAAAGATAAAGAAGAAGAAAAATTATACTAAATTCTTTTCTTTCGTGTGTCATATACTTATTATAGAAATATATATTTCAGTGATACAAGCAGCTATTCTGTTTATTAAGCCCCGAGGTTGGTTACATATCATATAACGAACATACACACATTTTACGATTTCACCTTCAACTACAAAAGGTTTACATTTTACAGTATTTAATTCGTCAAAT
>JABXWE010047944.1:0-27027 GCA_014611495.1 Limonius californicus
GTCACTGCGCCAAGGTAGAGAAATTGAATTTCACGGCATTCTAATATGTGTCAAAATGCTACGCCATATTACTAGTAGTGAAAAAACATTATTATATCTACCACAAGGCACGTTTACTATTTGTTTATTGCCCACGTTGATTTATCGTTCTTTGAAGTCGTAAAATAAGGGTACGAAAACAGGTAGACAGTTCAACCCCTGCAATATAGAAGTAAGACCAGCTGTATTGTTAGTTGCGTTATAGCCAAAACAAAGGGGCAGATTTGAAATCTGCGCTTGGGTTAGATCAGCCTTAAGTTTATAATTTTTAAGGTAGCGAACTATTTAAGTAGAAACAGCTTTTCATTGAAACTGACACAATCAAGAGTTACTTGTTTCATTGTGAACTGTCAAGACGTTTAAATCATTAATTTGCAACAATCATTAGTAGAGCTTGGAATATATGCTCTAAAAATTGCAAAATATGCATTTATGCACTAAAATATGCAAAATGAAAACATATTTTTAATTTTTTTCTTTTATTTCACACTACCTAACTGACATTTAATTAGAAATAACAAATATAAATAAATATAATATAATAAATACACACTTTCATACCTTTTTATTCTACAATAATTGATATCTAATTAAATTACAAAACGAAATATATGAAGTCAATAATACAAACATTATTAACATAAAAGATATTATAAACGAGTAAACTTAGTTTCTACAATACGTTTCTAAACTGAAACTTAACTAAATACCTTTCTAGATTATCAATTGTTGAATATTGTGTCCGATCACTTAATAAATGTATTTAATTTGAAAACGAGCGTTGAACTTCGCAAGAAAGAAGATTTCACCTACCTGCATATAAAACCAAAAAATTTAAAGAGAAATAGTTAAGTTATTTTGCATATGCATCTAGTAAAAACTTGGCTAAATATGTATTTATGCGCTAAAAAACACAAAACAATGCTTTAAAACCATGAAATTTGTGTAGAAGCAAAATCTTAAGATAATTTCAACTAGGTACTTGAAAACACAAATTAAGAAAATTTAAAACAAGATATCCTTAAATATGCAAATTAAGGTTTTGCATATGCATTTTAAAAAACCTTGGCCAAATATGTATTTATGCGCTAAAAAACACAAAAAAATGTTTTAAAACCATGAAATTTGCATATTTAAAATATATATATCCAAAGCGTTGAAGATGTGGAAAAGAAAGTGTGGCAGGATGGGAATTGACTTAGGAAACTCATGCTTGTATACTTTACAATTTGCTGACGATCAGGTGGTGATGGCCCAAGATAAAGAAGATTTAGAATACATGACGCGGAAATTAAAAGAAGAATATGACAAATAGGGTCTCACTATGAATTTGGATAAAACCGAATATCTGTGTATTGGTATGGATGTAAACAGTGCATATCTAAATTTGGAAAATGACGAAAGCATTGCGGCAAATACTAAGTATAAATACCTTGGCGTTCTATTCGACAACACAGGGAAAGATGATTTGGAAATTAGAGAAATAATAACAAAAAGTAGAAAAGCAATTGGGTGTCTTAATGGGATACTATGGAGTAAGAATATCAGTAGAAAGGGGAAGTATAACATATACAATATAATGATCAAGAGTATCCTACTGTACGGAGCAGAAATTTGGCGGATGAGTGAAGCTAACAAAAATAAAATACGAGCTACAGAAATGGACGCTATAAGAAGAGCAGCACGAATTTCCCGGAGAGATCATATCAGAAATGACGTGATAAGACAACAAATGGGACTACAAGAAACAATTATAGAAGAAATAGAACAGCGACAACTAATATGGTACGGACATGTACAACGTATGACAGACGACAGACTTCCAAAAAGAGTTATGCAATGGACTCCAAACGTAAGAAGGAAAAGAGGACGACCCCCTAAACACTGGAGCGAGGGTATACGAAAAGCCATGAGTGCACGGAACTTACATGAAGAATTGTGGACCAACAAAAAAGAGTGGAAATTGGGCATCGGAAGGCGTACACAGACGCTATAACCGAAATTATATATATATATATATTGCCATGATATTTATATTAAATTAATGTAATTATTATTAACTATTTGTTAAATGTCTTTATCATGCTTTAAACTACACTAAAATACCTTCGGAAGGACTGTTATGTATTAAAAAGGATATTTTTTGGAACTAAAATCCATATTTTAACCTGAAATATAGTCTAGATAGATTAACAATGTCATAATTTATAACAACTAATGTAAAATGATAGTTAAAACTGTATTTATAAACCTGTTATATGTAAAAACTGTTATCGATACTTCGTACGTTGTTGCGTGATGTGAAATATGAACTCAAAGTGAAGTTATACAGTGTATGGCCTTTTTATATCCTTATGTGTGACTAAATACTTGTTGTAGAAGATGAAGTGGGTCTTTTTGGACTGTACCAGAGCCCTAAAACTCAAAAATTACAGTTATTATAGTTTAACGTTGAAAAGTACAGATTTTTGATTTATTAGGTTGAATGTTAGCCAATTAAGTTTAATATAATATATAGGAAAGGTATTTAATAGGTTTCTTTGATGAATTATGTTGTTTATTTTATGATAATTGTGTTTGTAAATCAGGGGCGCTAAGACTCGAACCATCGGCGATCGACCATAAAAGCATCAGCCGGCAAGCGATCGACTAAGTAAAAATAAAATACAAAGTTTGTAAATGGTTATATTTATTAATTGCAAAGATACAACAACTAATGTTATTTTGATGTTGATGAATGGCACTGCATGTCATGTGCTTACTTTTCATAGGATGGCAAATAAAGACTAAGTGCCGAACGCAATCATGAATTAAGATGTTCGTCACTGAGCCGATTACGATATTTAGATTTAATTATTTTCATTTCGGAAAACGCAGACTCGCACAAATAAGTTGACCCAAATAATGCTGTTAATTGAAGGGCTATTTGTTTCAAACATAGATATTTTTCCTCAGATAAACAAGGGGAAACAGTCCTAAGTACTAAATTAATAAATATTAAGTTACAATTATAAAAAATATTTAGAATACTTTTTATAAGTATGTACGTAATCGACTTAAAAACCTCTCGCGATCGACCAGTCGATCGCGATCGACTGTTTGAACACCCCTGTTGTAAATAAATTTTGAAAATGATAGGTTAGATCTAGTATTTTGGTAATTATGTGGTGTATATTTCTTTTATAGTTCATTAATGTATTACAAAATTTGTGTTATAATCTGAGGATTGTGTTAATTGTGTTTTTGTAAGGTTTTCGAGTTGATTTAGGATATTTTAGCTATATTTAAAAATGTTAAATCTTTTGTCATGCAGTGTGATTGACTGCACACACACATTAGAATTCCAAAATTATAATTGAAAGATGTTTTGGACAGTTCAAGGCTAGATTTCCTATTTTACAATATAAAGTCTGATGTACTAAAATGGAAACAATTCCATCAATTATTATTTGTTGTGTTGTTCTGCATAATAACGCAAAATGGCATAAAAATGTAGATTTTAATTTCGCAGAAGAACCTAATCATCTTGCTGTGGATGTACAAAATGAACAAATTAATTTCAATATGATTCGCCGTTTAGGTCAGCAGAAAAGAGAACTAATTACTGGAAGATTATTCAATAATTATTTGTAGTTTATATTTAGGATTTGTTAAAAATGTAATGTTATACATATATTTGTTCAATCAAATAAAAGCTTTCATATTGCTTACTGTTTACTTGTAGGCTTGTAAGAGTAATATTAAAAATTTCCTTGTAAAGCGAGTACCTTGAGGTACTTGTGATTTATTAAAAACAATTCTATTTTCTTTTAATTTCTTAACAAAACTACTTTGTTTATCTACTCCTAGTTCATCCTCACAACTATACTGATCACTAGTATCAGAAATTTTAAATTAAATTAAGAAAACGTGGGAGTACCGATTCATACAAAACTCTAACCAACAAATAACTTGGAACCGTCAACAAATCATATCAGGTCAAAACTAGCAACGCTGTGCTTCTAAAGGAAACAAAAATGCTACAGGAATCTGTAATATCGTCGCTTTCACATGATGAATAAACCACAGTATTGGGAATTTACATTAAGCGAAGCGCCACGGCGCGGTAAAAATTTCAACTAGTGACAGAGGGACTGTTTTGGTGGTCGTATCGTTTCAAGTGCCATTTACAGCGTTTATTTTCTTCTTTTTTGTGTTAAAATCAGTCTCAGTACATAAAACAGCTTTTTTCAAAGCTACCTTGAATCTTTACATAGCCAAATATGTAAGTACTTTTACGTTTTCTTCTTTAATTTGATTTAATATCACAAGATGCAGTGTGCATTGTTCATATAACCTCAAACTACTTGTGCATTTAAAAATTACCCATTCCTTTTTTTTTATTTGTAGAATAGCAAGTTATGGATAACCGAAGGTATACTGTCGTTGATGAACCTGTTTGGTTATTTAAACGCTTCACCTACATACATCTAGGTGCATTAGCGAAGGGAAATCGATTGTGAATGCTCGATACATTATACTTGTGGAATTTTGGACAAAACTGTTACTTCAATTAAAATTTTTGTTCTGTGTTTGAAGACTAGTGGCTTAACAGAGAAACCGCATGAAGTAAATGCAATCTTTAGCATCACGAATGGTGTACTTCTAGTTTCCGAAGCTGTGTGCAGTGTTTGAAATTCGAAGACGAGCACCTTATACTAAACAAGAAACATTCGTACTATGCCCAGGTTCAACAAGGAATGGCAATTTTGAACCTCCAGGAATGCGATTTTATTGTATACGCTTCTTTTGATGATAGTTTCCTAAATGTAATTGTAAAATACGATGAAAGTTTTACCAAACGTTTAATCCAAAAATTGCGGTACAACTATTTTAACAAAATGATACATGTATTATGTAATTAAATAAAAAATATATTAAAGTTCCTTTTTTGCATCAAATATATATTGTTGTTTTACAGAGTGCATATTATATTTAAACAGATTTTTAATATTAAAAAATGGAACAAACAAAATTAACATTGAAATTTATCGTCTTTCAAAATAGGCGCAGATAAATTAACAATTGCACATATACAATAAAAATTTCGTCTAGTACTTTTTTTGGCACTAGCGATAAGGGTAATGGTTTTGAGAGAATCTCAAAAACCTTCGTTCTCTGATTAGTTCTCTCTATATGCACCCTAGCTTTGGCTATGTCGATATTTTCCTTTGCTTCTCCTACCTACCTACCTACCTAAAATAAAACACAAATGTAAGGTTACAATTTTGGTATTGTTATTAGTTATTTAGAAAATTGAGTGCTTACCTAGTTGAAAAAAGTATACTTCCAAAGTAGTTTGGAAAAAACTGTTTTTTATAGTCACAAAAGCCTAATAACACAGCTCAAAAATAACAATTAGTCAGCACTCCCTCATGCAAACGGCAATTGTTACCCTCTGTCAGCGGCCATATTGCAGTCGAGAGTGGCGCCACCATCGGTAGTGTAAATTCCCAATACTGATTCATGAATCAGTATACTGTGAATAAACTCTGTGTAGTTCGAGTCCCGCCTGCTTGGGGGCCAGACCCTGGCGATCCTAGCGGACGGGACTATTTAAACGATACTATATATGTATATATATATATATATATATATATATGTTAGAAGCTTTCCCGGGGAAGAATGTTCTTTAAAATGCGTACTACCAACAATAAAACACCCAATCTCTTTATGGGGGTGCATGTCTGTCGAAAGAGTTGGTTGACTGCATGTCATCTCTGGGATTATGAATGCCACAAAATGCATCGCACTAGAGAAAAACATGGTGCCTAGTGGGAAAGACCTATTTGAAGAAGAAAAGTTTATTTTCCAGGACGACCTTGCCATGGAGCAAACGTGATTTAATCTTGGATCAATGCAGTCGATAGAATGAACTGGGCAGCACAATCCTCAGACTTTAATCTTATCGAAATCTTGTAGCAAAAGGATAGCTAACATTACTTCGAAGAAAAACCCAGAAATTCATGGATTTAATCGATGCCTGGTTTCATCTCCAACAAAAAATTTGGAAAACTGGTAAATACGAACTTAAAAAAATGCCGTAGTAAAATATTTGTAATTTTAAATAAATTTTCTATTTCAAGTTGTTTTTCTTCACTTGTTAAAATTTGCGACCGCCCACTTGCTCGCCACCGTTTGCTCGTCTGCCGTTTACTCGCGGGTCTCACTGCTCACTGCTGGCCGGACAGATGCTCGACAAGCAATTTATTCTTCAAATAAAATATTATTTATAGCATTTACTATATGCTGCGGATAATTCTCAAAATATTACATTCTTATAAGGAATGTTGATAGTAAAAGCAGAACTGCCTGTTCTTGTAGTTGAATTCGTATATGATAATATATGTTTTTTGTTCCTAATAAAATTAACTAGAAGTGTTTCCGATTTTTATGTTTTGTATATATTATTAAATTATTTTGAATTAATAACTTCTCAAAACATTGTAAACATTGCTTTAAGCTAATTAAATGTGGTACATTTTTAATAAACCTCTAGATAGATCACATACACGATTATATACATTTTCTAAAAACAACTTCTTTGCATTTTTGGTGTATATATGAATATTTCCTTGAAATATCAAAAAATATTAATCTGGTATCTGAAAATAAAAGTAAAAGTTTTAATTATGAAGCAAAAGATATGCTAAATTATTTTACAAACGAAGGTGCCTAACAAAATATAAACTAGTTTCCTGCGTTAGTGCAGTTAAGTACTGCGAGCAAGTTGGTTGTCCAGTAAACGGATAACGAGCAAATGTCTTGGCGGGCATCTTTCCCAGCGAGCAATGGGTGGCGAGCAGACGGTACCCAGAAAGTGATGGCGGGAAAGTGGTGGCGAGCAAATGACCTAGAACCCAAAAATTTAGTCTGTTAACTGTATTTTATTACTGTGCTAGAATATTTGTGTGGATATGTATATTGATTGGCTAAAAATATTATTTTAATACAAGTGTTTCCTAATTCCTCAAGTGATGCAAGACTTTTTCAGTTGTTGATGTTACCGGGAGCAGTTTGCAGGTTAGTTGTCGCTTCTGAAATGCTGTTGCCTTCACTATGATACCAGAACAATCAACAAAGATTGCAATTTCAATTTCTTTCATATCCGGTATGGCGTTCGCGTTCAGAAAATACAGAATTCGGTCTAATACACTTCGTTGTGGAATCCCAGTAGATAGTTATTTCAGTTACTGAATCACTGTTCTCGTATTTTACTCTAAAACACTTGCTAGAACTATAAGATTTCTAAAGTTGGCTGTGTTGTTTAGGCAAGCTTCCAACACTTAGGCAACATTAAGCAATTTTTCTTTTCTTATAATGTTCTTTTGATTCTATGTACCTGGTTAATCGTCGACTCTTTATTTCTTCTAATAAGTTGATGATTTGGAATCAGCGTATTTTCTTTAATGATTGGTTTGAGTCGCTTCATGAGTAGATTCTGAAATGTCTTTGACATCGTTGTCAGCAATGAGATTGGGCGGTGAAATTTTTTCTCATTAGGTGATTTATCTTGCTTTGAAACCATAAAAAACTCGGCTACCTTCCATTTTATGGGTATGGGCACTAACCGAAACGTTGCTGATTAGGTACGTTAGTTTTATAATTCCTTTCTTGGGAGTCCTTTTAGGATTTGATCAGTCCTTAAGAAATTCGTTAAATGTTTAGTGGCCTGTTTAACTTAATTGTTTGTCCAAGTTCAGTTATAAATCCATCCCAATTTAGCGTTTTATTGGTCACCGATGGATTTTGTTTCTTAATGATAAATATGTTGCTTATCGTCGGGATAGTAGGCGATGGTAGAATGACAGATCAGACAGAGCATAGTTATCCTCTATACCAGGGGTCGCCAACCTTTTCGAGAAATCAGGCCACTTGAGTAACCAATAAGTGGTGGCTAACTTCATGCGACGCCTCGTATGGTGGATATGTGATTATGATACTTCCATTCTTCTTCGGATTGCGCTTGCTATTCGCATACGGTCGCTTCACGGACTGTGTATTAGTTCAATTCAAATTCAATACAGATGCCTAAAACGGAAACTTTTCCACTGCAAATAAGAAAGGCGAATTAACTTTGTATAAAACGCAACGCTTAGGTAACCATACATCTTGTTAAAATTCTAATCACCTGATATCATTCGATCAAATAAAATTTGAATATCTTAATACTTAAATTGAGGACGGCGCAAGTTTTATTAACAACTAGTGTGTTTCAGTTTTGAACAAAACATTAAATATTATATGGGGTAGAAGTCCCTCGATTTGGTAGGACAAAAAAAATTTAGTGTTTAAATGAAGCTGAAAAGTAAAGTGTAAATTTTGAACTGTTACCCATAATATTTTTAAAATTGTTACTTAGACAAACAGTCGGAATGAGGAATTATAAATATTTTCATAATTTGTATGACTTTATATTTTACTATGGGGCGAGTAAAAATATGCTAAGAAATGATCTGCCATTGGAGAGCTTCCCATGCTCAAAAGGATAATACGGACAATCTGTATACTATAAGCACAAGGCTTTACGTGCTGTTATTAGCACTGTTTGGTAACTACATAGTAATCGAGCGCAATTGAAAAAATGCCTGTATTTGTTTATTAGCTCAACGCGCTTGTTTGTCCCATTTTAGATAACTAACTATTTAAAATTCTTTCTTGATATTTATCTTGCTTGACCTATATAGATTCTACAAATACAGTCATCAGTCTTACATCGAATTTATTTTAAAAGTATAATAAGTATGTATGTTTTTTCTGATACCTTTTTTTATACGTTACCCGTCTGCGGATTTATTTTTTTTAATAAATAGAGAGCAACCACTCAGAATACTCTACATCCGTGGCCCAGTGCACAAAGCACCGGGTGAACGATCATCGTTGATTATTCGTTATCGATGGAGATAAGGAACAATCCGTCTCACGCTCAGAATGCAAAGTTGTAACTCATCATCATGGTTGCTACGACTCTATATTTGAGTATAGAGTGAATGAAGATATACTACAGAAATGATCCTGTGAAGTATGATCTTAAATTAAGGAACTGAACTGTAACCTTATAAACTGGTATAACTTAAACTTTGCACGGGAGTAACAGTGAGAGCGACATCTAGTGATAACGAGATCGAAGTTGTAACTTCTTAATTTGACTTTTCGGTACTACCAAAGAGCAGTATATAAATATACTGCTCTTTGGTACTACTCTAATGTTAATAAAATGACAAACAAATATTGATGTTTTAACACATGTATAAAGCATTAGTTGGGGGGGGGGGGGGGCTTAGACCCCAAGAAAACATATTTTTGAAATTTACGGAATTTGATCGTATACAGTGTGTCCCAAAAAGTTTTATACAAATGGAGAAAAAGTTTATCTTACATTTCACAAAAAAAATATCCCTGATAAAAAGCTCTGCATGACTTGTAGATCCATAATTAAATCCAAAATTTTTAAAACATTAGCTGAAATACAAAGAAAATCAAAATCATGATTTGCAGTGAGAGTAAAATACGTTCAAACTGTACTGGAGAGAAAAATGTTCATTGAAATTGTTATTAAGTAGCAAAAAATTATGCACACTTGTAGATAAAAATTAAAAGATATTTCAATAAACACTTAAATTCAAGAGTTCTGGAAGTGTTGAAAATAAATTTAGAAAGAAACATCGGGCATGGGTTAGAATGAAGATATTGAAACTGATGTGATGCTATCGGTCGTGGAAAATCCAAAATATTCACTTCGAAAAAGATCCAATTTATTGAATGTAAGTAAAACTACAGTTGCACGAATTTTAAAGTCAAATAAATTTAAACCATACAAACCCCAATTTACTTACCCATACTTTAAAAGAAGGAGCTCTTGAACGAAGGTTCGAATTTTGTGCTTGTATCCAAGGAGAAGTGGAAGATAACTGATTTATGACACGACAAGTACTTTTTTCTGACGAACAACGTTTACGTCTAATGGTACAGTAAGTTGGCAAAATTGTCGATGGTGGAGCAATGTTAATCCCAATTTCCATGTCCAAACCAGAGATCAATATTCAATTATTCATTTAAAACTAATGTATGGTGTGGCATTTACAAAGACAGAATTGTTGGACCATTCTTTTTTCGAAATAACATGAATGGAGAAAGATACCTACAGTTTTTAAATAATCAGTTGTCTGACTTTCTTGATGAACTACCACTAAATGAACGAGGAAAAATGTGGTACCAACAGGATGGAGCACCGTGTCACTGTAACATAAATATTCGGGATTTTCTCCTCCACATTTTTAACGGTAACGTGATCGGGAGGTACATGGAGTTTCTTTGGCCTCCAAGGTCGCCGGACATTACCCCTCTAGACGTTTTTTGTGGGGCTACTTGAAAGAAAAGGTATACCTTTAAAGGCCATTTCAAGATGTTGATCATCTTGAAAGAATCATTAGAGAAACATGTGAAGCTATAACTCCAGATGTGATTCGAAATGTCATAAAAGAATTCAATCGACGAACAATCACCTGTTTAGAAAGGGATGGTGGATACGTTGAAGTTCCGTAGTAATTCAAGTAATTTTACATGTTCCCAATCAATTTTTTATCATGTCTTATTCCTTTATTCAATAAATAATCTAATTAATAATATCTTGTAATATTTATATGGGAAAATCACTAATCTACAAGTGTGGATAATTTTTTGCTGTTTAATAACAATTTCAATGAACATTTTGCTGTCCACTACAGTTTGAACGTATTTTACTCTCACTGCAAATCACATGATTTTGATATTCCCTGTATTCCAGCCAATGTTTTAAAAATTTTGTATTTAATTATGGATCTACTAGTCATGCAGAGCTTTTTATCAAGAATATTTTTTTTTGTGAAATGTAAGATAAACTTTTTCTCCATTTGTATAAAACTTTTTGGGACACACTGTATATAGTCGTGTGCGTGTCTATAACTGACAGGTTCTACAGCAAAAATTTAAAACGGGAAACGCAACTTTTGAATAAAAATATTTACAGTGTAACACGCACGTGTAATCATGTTTAAAATTCTCCCCATTATAGTCAGAATACATACATTAATTGGTACATTATTATTATTAGCTTTATGCAATCAAAGTTAAAGCACAGTATTAAAAAATATTGAGTCCTTACTGCAATTTACGATTTGTTATGAGGTATTGAAAAGTGTGACGCTTTTACTGTGAACCTTAAATAAACGTTAGAAATGTGTAAAACGTCATAGCAGCCATAAATTTTCCCAGAAAGATGGACAGGAAGAAGAGGTGCAATGACCTAGCCGGCTAGGTTCCCTGATCTAACGCTATTAGATTTTTTTTCCTGTGGGGGCACTTAGAAACCATGGTGTTCAATCTCGACCTGACAATTTAAAAGATTTTAAAGAAACAATTCGACGAGTCTAGGTTAATAACGCCTTGAACTCTTCAAAACGTTTTGAATGCGTTTTACGAGCGTCTTGGGTATTGTATTGATGCAGGGTCGTCAGATTGAACCTGTAGCGTAGTTTCTGCGCTTGTCAAACACAAAACTATTTTTGTTTGTTTTTAACCCCGCTAACTAGGTTTACTGTTAATTTAATTCATACTAACTATATGAAATTATTCTTGAATTTTTTTATGTAATCTATTCAAAATTTGATGTCGTTGAAAACACATTAAAAAACTCTACCAAAATAAAAATTAAAAATATACGTTGCCATTTAAAAAAATATTGATGACTTCATAACACTCACTAATTCTATCACAAACCCTAGCGGATTTAACGAATTTATCTGCTACTTAATTTCCATACTGTGTACATGCACGCGCATATACAGGGAAATTTTCTTTTTAGTATACATTGCCTATGTATACTTTTGAAAAAGAACGCATCAATTACGCCTATTATGTATAGACAACCAACTATACAGACAACTAAAAAACAGAAGCAAACGTCACTGTGGTTGTGATTTATTTTAGTATGATGGTTATGTTTGATGCAGTGTTTATATTAAATAGGTAAATCAAAACGAGTAGAACAACAACGATGATTATTATTGTAAAATATTAAATATTAATAACAGGAAACGAAAACGAAAATAAAAACAACAGTTACAACAAGTATTCGAAATTGCCACTTTGTACTTCTAAACAATAACCTAAACGGTGTTGAAAAGCACGTACAGCATTCGTAAGAAAGTCAGGATTCAAGCGATTGTATTCGGTACGTATGCGAGCTTCTAATTCATCAATACTTTGAATTGGGAATATTTGTATAAACTTGTGATTTCAGGTATCCCCAAGCAAAGAAGTCATTGGGCGACAAATCTACAGAACGCGGGGGTCACGGTACGGGACCGAATCTTCCGACCCAACGTTCTGGAAAACCTGCGGGTTAGAATGTTTCTTATAGCATTCGTTGAATGCCGAGGGGCTCCATCCATTTGAAACCACGGGTCATGGATGTTTAAGTTTTCTATTGGCGGAATGATGTCGTTCCTTAATAGCTCTAAAAATTTGGCTGTATTGAGATTACCATCAATAAAATATGGACCGATAAGCTTATTTTCAACTATTCCTAGCCATACGTTAATTTTCCCAGTGTATTGACCGTGAGTTAAGTTTTGTAAATGGCGGTTAGTGCGGGACCAATATCTAAGGAATAAGATTAGCAGGATAATGGATAGTGGATAGATGAGGAATTATAATACATACCGAAAATTTTGTGAATTGACTTTTCCATTCTCCACATTTATTGTGAAAGTTGTTTCATGACTAAATTTGATGATTACTTTACTACTAAAAACTATCGTATTTAAAACGTTTAGAAAACAGTTTTTGTAAGCTTAGCTATGAAACCAATGGCGCTTAATCCCTTAACTTAGGAGGTGGTATATTTTTAGATCCATGAAATCTTGAATTCGCTTCTGCACGAAGGGTATTGGAGCCGGGGTGGCGAAGCTGTGATATGTACTAGACATTCAGTGTGCTGGCTGGTGTGGTGGCAGCAACCTAAGGGTGAGTACCTGCGAGCTATTATGGTTGTTGCAGATTCTAGTATACCACGACAAAAATTCATTATTATGCAACCAGTTTTGAGATTGGTCAAATCAATAGAAGGAACCGTGCTTCCTACTTAGTCATAATTTTGTTACTAAATTTCACATTGTTTTGTTTAAATAAGTGGATATTAAAATAAAGAACTATAAGTAAAATTTGTTGATTACTTTAGGAAGAAATTGGGAGGAAAACTGGTATAAGAAAATATGTGTGACAATTCTTCAATCTCCCGACTTGAGGGTTATGGTTCCATCGATAATAAAAATAAAAGCTGTAGCAAATACAACAAATAAGTGGTGAAATCGACCGTCGCAACGGGACGTTAAGGTTTTTTTTACGAAACATTGCGCGGGCCGCACTGAAGGTCGTAAGAGCCGCATGTGGCCTGTGGGTCGCGGGTAGCTGACCATTGTTGTATACTACTGTAATTCGACGAGAATTATTTCAACACGAGGATGTCTATTCGATCTGGTATCTTGTTGTTATATGTAACCCAATAAATTGGTTACCAGTAGATTGTCGCTCACATTTAGCTTGTTTGATCGCTTCATGTACTTGCTTTCTTTTGGAAGTTCTAAGTTTCGATTTCCAGTAAGTTTTCCAGTTTCCTCTAATTATATATAAGCACCTCCTAAAGTTTGGAAAAGCCTGAGCTAGTTATTTTTTTTTCAGTGCATACCTCTGTGAGCAGTATATTGCAGCTAGTGTGAAGATCTTAGTTTTTAGTAAGAACTTTCACAGCTGTTGCTTGAATCTCGCGGGTGTTATAGCTACATTCCTCATAGTGTTTTATATTTACTTTCATTAATACATCCGATCCATTCTTTACAGTGTTATCCGGGTGAGTTCTGTGGTAAACTTATATCATTTTGTTCTTAGATAGTTTTCTTTAGTATAGTATGTTCCTGAGAGTAGTCATATGTCTATTGGTTGGTCCCATAAGAATGTTTCTAAATCACGGCCATTTTGGAGTAGTTCATTTGCATTCTAGGTTGCTATTCTAGTAGACAAAGCCATTCGTGTTTCTTTTTCTTGTCCACTGCCTTATTGTTACTTTCTAGCGTTGTAACTCTATTTAGAATTATTTTCATGCTGTTTTTTTGTTTATTCAGTTTTTCAAGTATTTTGTGAATTGTTTCTTGTCTTACATCGGTACATGGTATTGTTTGCAACATTTCGCTTATCGCATCTAGTTTTGCCTCTCCTTCCTAAGTTTGTTGTGGCTTGCTCTTTGTTGCTTGTGTATTTCTAGAACCCCCTGTGGTGCTGCTTAAGTCTTAGATAGTTTGGGAAAATTCTGTTTTGTTTTTCAAACGCTTTATTTTGCTGTGTAGTAGTGGAAAGCCCGCGAAAGTGTATTCTATGCTTCTTTGAAGTTCTTTTGCAAGCATGCAGACTCGGTAGGTTGCCAGACGGACTTCGCCGCACTGTAGCAATTGTAAGTAAGAAATTATGATTTCTTTTTTAATAAATTACAAACTTTTCTCATATCCTGTCACGGACTGATAAACAACCGATGTACTAAATGCAGTTGCTAATAGGAAATCATAAGGTAATGCAATGACTGATATTTCATATATTGTTTAACTGCATTAGTTTTTGACTAATACCTAGACATGGCACATACATTTATAATAATAATACCTATGAGGGAGTTATACAGTAATCAACAGAATTGCGTAAGTTAATTTGATTTATTAAATATATTTGTTGCAGTATTTGTACAAACATTAAAGAACAGATGTTCGCTTATTTTTAAGTGCACTATACTAATTCATATAAAGAAGAATCAGAAATAATCCATATTCATTGAATTTTAAATGCGTCTTCGTTATAGATTTATTTCGAAATGTTAAATAGAAGCAAGAAAAGCTGGGCGTGTTATTTATTATCTTTTGATATTCTTCACTTCGCATTTCGTTAATTATTAATTAATGGAACCTTGACAGGCTGTTAAACCCAGATTTTACAAACAGAAAACCTGTTCCGATTATGTAACGACTTCCGTATTTGCCTACAGCCTTGCAGGCAGGAATTATAAAAATTTATACTAAACTTTCCACAATATGTGTAAAATAATGAGTGTTTAAATTAATGGGACAATCCACGCCGGGCTATTTTTAAATTAAAAGTAGATACTACCTTCCAATAAGCATCAGCGTTTACTTTTTCAAAAACGGCGAGACTTGAGAGGCCAGTGTATGCATGTTATTTTGGTGTATATGTTTCTATACACCAACATAAAGTGTGTGCATGTGCGTGCGCGCGCTGTATAAATGGGCGACCATTCAAGAAATCTCTTTTTCGAGACGCTACGAAAGTGAATTTAAGTAGAAATAATATTTATAGAAATATTATTTGTATAAATATTGTAAACTGAGCAAAACTGTGAAAGCGAGGTTATAATAGAGTTGACGTTTTAGAATCGTTTGACAGGCTGTCCCAAAAGGTATAGTCATAAATTTATGGGCTTGTTAATTATGGTTTTTGATTCTAAAATTCATTCAATTCAAATAAATTTGTTCTATTATCAACGGTTACCGAGTTATGGATAAATTTATTTATTTTATTAGACTTACAAATTTTATAAAATAACTTAACATTAACGTTTTTAAAATGCCACAGACCTTAGAATAATTGTTCAAAATAATTTCCTTGTTTTAGTATACACATTTCACAACGGCGACCTCCTAACATTAGTTAGCTGTTCTGGATTGTTTTGTATGTTTGCGACTATTTCTCTAACACGGTTAATGAGAATGAGGCCTTCGCGTTTTTCAATTTCGGTGGCGTACGCGTTTTCTTTCATGGTACCCCAGAAGTAGTAGTCCATTGGAGTGATATCTGGAGAACGAGGTGGCACGCAATTCGTTGACCTCGTCCAATCCAGCCAGTCTCTTATTATTCTTGAATAATGAAGGGGTGCTCCATCCCGCTGGGATGGACATAACTACACGCACATCAAGTGGAATGTTTTCCAATAGTACGGGTAATACATTTTCTAAGAAATTATGACAATTATGAGCATTGCAACGGTCTTGTATAAGGTATGGCCCAATGATATGATTGCCTAATACACCCGCCCATACGTTTATACTGAAACGTTGCTGGAAATTACAACGACGGATAGTGTGAGGATTCTCCACAGTCCGGGTGTGTAAATTATGATAGTTATTTATACCATTTCTCGTAAATTGAACTTCATCAGTCCATTACACTTTACTTAAAAAATTGGGGTCTTCTGCAATGGAATGTAGTATCCATCGTGCAAATTGAAGACGTAAAACATTATCTGGTCTGGAGCTTAATCACAGTAAGACTAAATATATGACCAACCGAATCGACGACATGGGTGTTATCACAAAAGACAATGAAAACATAGAAACAGCGACACAATGCACGTATTTGGGACAAACAGTAACACTCGGAAAGGAAAATCAAAGCCTAGAGATCAATTCGAGAATAAGACTCACCTGGGCTACTTTTGGAAAAATTAATTACATACTCCAAATGAAGCTACCCCTACAACTAAAAACAGAACTCTATAATCAGTGCATCCTACCAGTAACCACCTATGGACTGAAACTGAAACAATAATCCATAAACTAAAGATTAACCAACGTGCAATAGAACGAAAAATCCTTAGAATAATCCTAAGAGACCACAAGACAAATGAATGGATTAGAGAAAGAACGAGGGTGTAAGATGTAAAGGAGAGGGTGGCGACGTTGTAGTGGGAATGGGCTGGTCGTGTTGCAAGAGGGCAAGCAAAATTGCTGTTTAAATTATGCATATTAATTTGCAGGACCGCCAAGTTCTGTTTGTGCTGATCGAACCATTTTAGACGTGGTTGCAAAACATCCGAGTATTTGCACATACACTGGTAAGATAGGTATTAAATTAGGGGTCACTTAAGCGTCGCCATTTACGCGCCGCCACTTGCTCGTCACAGATCGATAGCCGATTGCTCGCTGGGGGCGATACTCGCGAAGGCAGCCCGCCATCTATTTGCTCGACAACCAACTTGCTCGCAGTACTAAGTATAATTGCATTATTGCAGAAGAGAAAAGAGCAAAACTTTTTTCATAGGCAACCCTGTGAAATTATTTAGTACATCATTTGATTTATAATTAAAACCTTTACTGTTATTTTCAAAAACTATAGACATACAGAGACTATTAACTTCTCTAAAAAATAATTTTTGAAATTTTACGGAAATATTTGTTTGTAGGTATATACTATGAACCCAAACAAATCGGTTTTACAGAATATTTACCTTTGAGTATGTAAATGTATGATTGTGGGTATCGTAAAAAAGTCTGGGTCGAAAATCATACCAGCACTAAATTTAAATGATTATTTGGGACAACAAGCGTTCTGCCAATAATTTAGTAACCGGTAAGTTCAAAATCTCATATTCTCGGCAACGATACTGTTTACTGCAAATTTTTCAATACACGGAATTGCTAATCTTCCTAATAACTATCAAAGAACGACGAAAATCCTCGCACTACAATGCAAGCAGCTGCACTATTGGTGATGGTCTGATAGGTCTTCATGTGTTACTTAATCGCTTAAGAGGGTCAGTTTACTGAAACTTTCTAAAAAACGTTGTTTCAGATTTGTAATATTCGTAGGGACTACATGCACTATGGTGCGCCAGTGCATTTTAGTTTGACGGCAAGGCAAGGTAGTAGTCAGATATTGCCTACCGTAACAGGTGGATCGGAAACCGAAGTACCTTCTACTGACCGGCGAGATCGGCTGATCTAAACCCGCGGATTTATTTTCGTTCGGGGCATCTTTAAGTTAAGTTTATGCAACACATGTGGAAAATGATAATGCGTTACTCCTAGGGATCCAAGCCGAATGTAATTTTATTCGACAAACCCGGAATATTCTATTGCGAACTACTAGTTCGTCGATGTCAATAAACTACATGGCAGAAATTTGGTTTGGCTCTTCTAAATTGATCATAAGCCGTTGCTTAAGTGACCTTTACTGTATAATAAATTGTAATAATTACGTTTAGTTATTACTAGCTACTAGTTGTTAGTTGTTTTCTTGATTTTGTGTATTTTGTGTCACCACGAAAAAGTGATGGGATAGGTATAAGTTCAGAGGGTTGTATCTCGTCAACCAAGCCTTCGAACTTACCTATAAAGAACCTTATCTTAAATTAATCTACGAAATTACCTCCCAAAGTCTGTCGGTGTAATATTAAATATTCTCTATATGTTACAGTGGTTAACTATTTTATCGTACAATTTATTTATATCGAAATTACACTAGTATATTTATTAGAATAATGGTACAAGGTTTAATCAGGGTTTGATTGGCAAAGCGCTCTTTCTAGACAAATCTTGGACTATGCCTTGGGGTTGTTTTCCCAGCAACGTGGCAACGTATATCCATCTTGTGCTGCAGCCCACTACATACAATTTCCATAACAGTTCTTTTGGCAACCTCAGCGTCTCATTGTCACACAACTTCTCTAGAAATGTTGTATTGTTGTTGTTCGGGTTCGTCACTAAACTGTAGGTTCCTCGTATTTCTACCTGAGATTTACCAATCTTTGGATAGTGCTGAAGACATCGACATTGGTTAAACTATGCATAAATAATATAAGCTCTGGTACTAACCATGCTTGGGCGTTTTTCGATTTTCAATTAACTTAGGGAGGCAACACGAAACTACCTATGTACTGTCTAATTTATCCCAGGATGTTTCCACCCCATTATGTAATAATAATCGTAACGTCCTGCAAATATTTACAATTTCACCGAAAGAGCCACTTCCAGGAAGTAGCAGTACCACACAAACTAACACAGATTTAGGACTCTACTGGCAAAAATACTTTAAATTACTCCTAATATGTTAGTTTATAAGTTGTATTAATAATGTAAAAATAAAGCATAACACACTGTAAGAAGAAGATACTTCCATACTATATTTTGCTTTATCTATAATGACTCAATCGTAATAAATAAAATAGTTTCCTTAACAGACAACATAGAGTTAGGTCATAATATAAATTATAGAGAACAATTCCGGTGTTATGGGATTCAATATAATACGTATTTGAAAAATATACCATTGTTACTATTTTCAAATGTGGTGCGGTGTCGGTTTTTTACCATAACCCACATAGAGTTTTAAGGGAGAGAGGGACTTTCATATTTGATTCTGTAGAAAACAGAGTTGGTGGAAGGATAAGACGAAAGAGAAACGAAAATGTGGATACTGATTAAATGAACTAAAATAAGAGTTTTCTATTGTCATTATTACATGTTACGTATATATGCGGCCTTGTTACATACTGTTTTTCAATTAGTAAACAATATATTATGGAAGCTGCAATAGAGGGAATTTTGAGAGTTCACAAAAGGTTAATAGAGAAACACATATTCAAACTCAATACATGTGTAACGTGATTGACTATAAAATCGTAAACACATAAAAATTCTGTAGTATGAATTGATAATATTATGTCATTTCTACACTATTTGTATAAAATTAAATTATTCTTGGTTTGAATTATTTAAAAATAGACATACAATCTTAATACAATCGAGACTAATGTACATAAAGATACAATTACCATTTCCAAGATTTTGTAGCAGTTAATTCGTTAGAGTTAGCTTGTAGTTTTAAACAAAGATAGTTTCGTTATACAAATCGAGCAATTTCTGCCTCTAGAATTAATATGAAGACCGATACGATTTACTGAAAACTTCACCCATTAACTAATCAATATAAAATTTCAATTTTATAACAACCTACAGGTATTAGGATTATGGTGCAGTACCTTCATGTCGCTGAAATATGATTACTTACAATTTGTATTTAATACTTTTAGTACGGGTAATTTCTACTACATTTAAATAATGTTAAAATATATGTATAAATGTGTGTCTATGGTAAACTCACAATTAAAGTGACGAGATATTAGTTAATGCCCAAATAATGTGTTAACATTTTAATAACTGCATAAGATTTATTAAGATTATTAAGATTAGAGTTACTGATTCATAACTTTAAATTTAGTTAAATGCTTTATTTTGATGTGGAGAGTTTATAATAATTATTCTACGCCATTTTATATCTTTCCTTAAATTTTATTTACGTATTACTCATAACTTAATCGAGTATTCCTATATTATCATAGAAAGGCAGTAAGAATTCTATCTGCTTTCTGTATCGTTCGTTGTTGAACGAATCATGTTGAAAACTATCTTCATTTCCGTCTGTCGCGATCATAGCTTCAAGAGTGGCGTCATTTCGGCTAGCTGCAGTAACTACAGGTAAAACAGTAACGGCTCCAGTCAAACCTAATCATGAAATACTCATCAGCTCAACTGCATCTTCGTTTAAATATTCGATAGCTCATCATTCTTTACTAAACAATTTCATCTTACTTTAACCAAAGAGCAGTATATACTGCTCTTTGCTTTAACTTACCATAAAAGGCTCTAGAATTAAAGTCTTCCCGGAGTTGAGCTCGCGATGGCACTGACGTCAGTGGGTATTTTAGTTCTGTCAAGGTGTCTATAAGTGTTACGTAATAATGGTCTAGAATTGTATCCAAATGTTGGCTTCTAACTTCAACAGTAGGACTGCTCACAAAAAAATAATTTAAGTCGATGGTTGGACTTCCATAGAGTATAAGTTGAAAGTCAACCTAGAATGAATTATTATTCAGGTCATATTTTTATGTATTGTATTCATAGATTGAATATATTTAATACAATAGTTTACATAAATTACTTACAAATCGTAAATCTTTCACTTGTCCGTCAGAACTGTATGAAAACATGAAATTATTTATCCAACAATCGCCATGATTCAGAACATTAAAATTCCACAACTCCTTTGCTTTGAATGTTCTTTGCAGTGCCTGATTATGGATTGCCTTCAACTTCGCGCTGTATTTTGCAACACCTAAAGAAGTTATTCCCAGACATATATAACACCGAAATTTTGAACTTACTTGGCCATTTCGAAGACGCCTCTATCAAAGCATTAAAACCAGTCGCAACCCAGTTTGCAATAAAGTCACTTTTTCCGAACAGACCCTCTGTGAAATCGTAGATTGGTGATGGATCCTTAGGCATTATTTAAAAATAAAGTTAACTTAAATGAAATTTCAATGCATTTCTTACTTTTTCGTATAATACTACTGATGTAGCATGAAAGCGTGCTAGCTTTTCAACAACCAGGAGACAATGTTGCAGATCTAAACCTTGACGACGGGGATATACCTTAAAATTCATCACTGACAGATCCTCGAAAATAATTACTGAATTTGGGCCATCCACATAATATATACATTTTGCAGATATGCGTTGTAAATCTCCTATTAAAAAAAATATGTAGATTAAATGGTGTACGAGACTATATAACATATACTTCATGGGAAAATACAGGAATTTTTGAAGTTGTATCTTCTTTAGTTATTAACAAGTTTTAATAAACTTGGACTTATATTTTACCTAAATCAATAAGTTTTTACGAACAATAATCAAATATAATAATTTATTCAAACGTTAAAATGGTGGCCTTAAGTAAAGATGTGGTTATTTAAGATCCGTTGGTACTGAGGTATTCCTTTTTGTAATATTTAAATAGATAAAACATGCTTCTCTTTAGTATTGTTGTGTACACTTTCAGCGGATTTTCATTAAACTCGGTTGCTTAGTTTTTGTTATATATATTTTTAATTAGGATTATGTGTACGGTTCAGCATTTAAAATTTATAATAACTGGGATATCCAGAGAAGTATTTATTTATCAAGGTACCTATAGACAAAGGTTACTTGCTGATCTGAAATGCTAAACCAATTTCCTTCACAATTTACATTTCCTTCAAAGACTATATCTTTAGAGGAGTATACTAGGAGTTCAGTTGGCAGAACGCACGTTTCTTGAGCAAAACGTCGACTATGACGACGGGTTCGACGACCCCAGTATGACCGAGGTATACAAGATACCAGCGTATAAAAATCTTTTGTTGTCATTCACAATCCCCAAATTCGGTTAGTAATCCTGTGGTCTTATGTCATATTTCCGGAATTTCTGTAGTTCGCATTTGATGTAAAATTGTAGGCCCTTCGTGATTCTATCTTAGCGCTGAGGAGAAGCACGTGGCAGAGAAGAGACCGGTGTCCAGCAGCGAAAAGCCGTTGACGAATAGAAGTTCGGGTACCAATACGTCAACATGTGACTGCCCATAAATAACATATCGCATCGTAGCAATAGCTGACAGATTTTTCGATTATGATAAAGATAACAATAATATTAATAAACATGTTGTAGCAGCAGCAACCACAAACATTTTCAATGTAAATTTGCTAGTTTCAATTAAAAATTGCCATTATATAACTACTATATTATAATGTTAAATCTCTATCTTAAGTTCTTGCTTGGAATGACAGTGCTTGGCACTCCAAAATATACACAGATATACTTCCCATGAAGAAATTGCCTGGATATGATTTCATACCTAACAAACGCTAGTTTAGGAGTACGATATTTCCTGAACATCTGGAAGCACGCACATATAATTCTTAAACCTGGAAAATTCACAAAAATCCAACTAGCTATCGTTCGATATCTTCTGTTAACTTTATTGAAACTTTTTGAGACAATTATGCTTGATGGCCTTTCTAAATTTCTAACGAGTAATCGCACTCTACCAGCATTTCAATGCGGATTTCGACAGAAACACTCTACGATCCATTCACTTTCACGCATTTCGGAACATATTGAAACTGCATTTGAAAATAGGCAATATACAGAGGCTGTATTTTTAGATGTAGTTCAAGCATTTATTATATAAAACGCTAGAAACTAACATACATGACGATCTTCTATATTTTATTAAATCGTTTCTATCTGAACGTTCATTTGCTGTAAGGATTAATTCAGGTTTTTCAACACAAAAGAATTGCAGCTGGAGTTTCGCAAGGTTTCATATTGGATCCTATACTTTTCAACATATTTTTTCATGATTTATCCGAGCCACCCAATTCAACTATTGCAATATACGCCGACGCTACTGCCTTACTTACTCAAAAACACCTTCAACATTGTGTCAGTGCGCTTTGCGGTTTAACAAATAGCAAAAGTATTCACATTGTGCAGACCAGTCGTACCTTCTGACATCCTTGTAGATAATGAACCTATTGTATGGAATTGGATTGATAGTGCCATCAACTATGTGGGTGTATATTTGGACAAAGGTTTACATGGGACCACCATGTAACGCAAACTTAAATCAAGGCTATGTCAAACTAACACTGTTGTACCCGGTCAATAATAAAAAGTCACATTTAAACACGAATGTGGTACGTTAATTTACACATCCATCCTGAGACCAGTCATTACGTATGTCTGCCAAGTAGGGGAAGCGACCTTAAATACGCGCCTAAATAAAGTACAAGCTTGACAAAATAAAGTGCTCCGAAAATAGTCTTTAATACACCCTGCTCTGTAGAGAAGCAGAAATCCCTATCATCCAAGATTTTATTAGAAATACGTTAACAACATTGCTGAATGCATTTTAAGAGGTGTTCATATTGTTAAAGCTGCTTTAAAATAGTATTACAATAAACGGAATATAACTGAATCGCCCTAAAGTTTGCCAAATTTGGCATTTTAATTTCTGTGTATTTCAGGCGCTTGTCTAGTAGGAGATTTGAATTCACCGAGTAAAGACGTGTCGGTGGTCCCCAAAGAAATCTACGTCCAGTCGGCCAAGTCCAATCCAGTCCAGCAGTGCAGTTCAGTTACGCGGCCATGCTCAGTCCAGTCCCGGCTAAGTCTAGTCCAGTCCGGTTCAACGTTAATCGAGTGCAGTCCCGCGGCCATGTTCAGTCCAGTCTAATCCAGGGGCCAAGTTCAGTCCAGCCCAGCCGGCCCAAGTCCAATCCCGCGGTTACTCCAAACTCACCACATATTATATATCCGTTATCCTAATTATTATATTTGATATATTTTGTACACTACCACTTTATAAGATGTTTTTTATCTACATTTTTTTACTTGGTTTAAGAGGAGGCAACTGCTAAAACGGCCTTTGGCTTGTAGTTTGTATGTTTTACATGTAGGGGAGTGCGGTGACAATTGTAACACGGTACAAATGTAACATGCACAAACATACATTTATAATATATTTCAAAGTTCGCGCCATAATGTCCAGATTGCAGTTGACGTATGAGGCAGTTAGTGTAGTTTGACATACATATGTATATCGGCACGTTCACCGTGTATTGAGTTCTAATCAAGTGTATTATAATACTGTAAGTAAAATCGTCATAGTTATTGATAATAAATATAGGAGATTACACACAAATGTCCTTTTTGTTCTACCATCAATTTACTTGAAGATGTACACGTTCTTGCAACATATATATTAGGGATATGATATGATTTTATTTTTAACGAAATCTGTTACCGGGACAATTGTAACACTTGTTGTGGGGACGAATGTAACGTGTTACAATTATTGTACCCGAATTGAAATTAATTTGCCATAACAGTTGCTTATGTCGGTATTTTTATCTTATTAGATCGCAATGCCCAGAACTAGAGTTAGAAATACCACTAGAGGGCCTACTATTGAGGTTATGAAACAAGCAGCAGCTCTCGTTACCGAAGGAAACCTCTCAGAGAGAGAAGTTGCTCGAGAGTTAGGTATTTGCCACGTAACTTTAAATCGATATCTTAAGAAATTAAAAGAAGGCATTAGTGAACCAAATGTAGGGTATAACTCTTATAATAGAATTTTATCAACGGAAGACGAAAGAGTGTTTTGAGACTACATTTGCAGTTCAGCTGATTTAAATTATGGTTTTACCACCACGGACATACGTGCTTTAGATTTCGAGTTTGCATTAAAAAAGAAATTAAATACCAAACCCGTGGTACGACAGAAAGATGAGCTCACATGATTGGTTCGCTAACTTTATGAAACGGAACCCTATATTATCCATACGAGTTCCAGAAGCCACAAGCCATGCTAGGGCGGTAAACTTTAATAAAGTAAATGTGGGAAAAAGTATTGATAACTTGGCGAAAGTAATGGAGCAACACAAATTTGCAGCTTCAGATATCTTCAACGTTGATGAAACTGGCGTAACAACCGTATAAAAATCTAGTAAAATTGTTGCTACCAAGGGGCTTAAACAAGTAGAATACGTGGTAGCTCTATATCCCAGGAGTTTTGGGACACCCTGTATAGATTAAAATTAGTAACTAAAGACTTTCCAGAGTAAAATATTATGTTTGACTGATAATATGAATTGGCGCATATTTGGAAAATGTACACCCGGCACCAAATCTAGTGCCGGCCGTGACTACCTAGGCTAGAAGCATAGGAAATAAACACTGTTTAAAAGTTACGGTATTTTTTTTTTCGTTAGCCTGCGTCATCCCATTGTTGGGCAAGGGCCTCCCTCATAAGGGGGGTTGTTGATCTACTCTCCCATAGTGATCAATCCTCGTAGGAGAGAGGCGCCGCGTTAACGCAAAAGTTACGGTATAGGGAGTAAAAATATACAAAGACTAAAACGTAAAACGCCGCAAGGTTTAAATCTATTTTCAAGTGATAATGATTACATCCAAAAGCTAGTATAAAATCTACTAGTTAAATTTAAAATACGTCAATAAAATGTTGTGAGTGTGATAGTGAAGCTACAACTGATAGTGATTACTACGTGTACATTTGTTACAGACAAAACAGCGCAATCACGATGAATTGCTTAATAGCGATAAAAAAAAATATATATATATTGTTTAGTTGTCAAGTTATAAAATTTCCGATGTTGGTTTGTTGATTCTTATGTTTTAACATATTAACGACGTACGTGGTTAATTTCTGTGCTTTAAACTGCGTCCTATAAATAAAATCATCCATCAGGTCAGCATCATCATCATCAGTGCAACGACGAACATATTTTAGAAGAACAAAATTGTTTTTGCTATTAAACGTATTTTAAATTACTAAATGAAAATTCTGTTAAATTAAATATTAAAAAGATTTAAAACATATATCAATATTGTAGATTTCATGAAAAGTGAGTAGGTTGTAGAAGTATCACCTACCTTTTTAAAGCAAATTATATTATACTTGTATTTGTCTCTAAAATGTTTTTTGGCACAGATAAAATACCATCTAATATTTTCCTACGTTTGCCACCATTTAGTCTGACTAGCTGATTATTTTGTTTCGTTGTAGCTTCAATAAAATGTTTTATGTTCGACTCAATCATAATAGGTTGATCTATGACACTGTTGAGAATCCATAATCTGTCACTTTATTGGACTAGTCCATAATGATAAAGTAATTTGGACTCCTGTCAGTGTCAAATTATTTGAAAATTAAACTTCAAAATAACCACAGTCGGTAATCCTTGTAAGCGCTTTCGTATAGAGTTTTGAATTTGCTGGGTAAAAGCATTTCTCTCGCACTCGATGCTATTTGTCTTATGTTGTCTGAAATTTCCATTTCTTCTGGTAGATCCATTTTTAAACTACCAGAACCAATTAATAATTATTTAATCGACGCTTTCTGACACATTTACAAATTTCAAACATCTACGTATCTATGACAACGCAGAAGGCACACTATATAATATTTTCTATTGCAAATTTCACTAAATAAAATATATTTTCCTAGACATTTTTTGAATCGAACATAAAGCTAAGTATGTTACTCGTACATAATCAGACTTAATTAACTCGTCTTTATTATTGGCCTCGCGCGCAAGCGCGCTCTGCCATTAAACTCGACTCGTCCAATAAAGTCTTAGATTATGTACTTGTTACATAAATAGCTATTATGAAAACGATATTGATTGTACAGGGTGGGCAAATTTCGATGTTTGTATAGGGTAACTCGGT
>JABXWE010047946.1:0-15482 GCA_014611495.1 Limonius californicus
AACAGCGGTAAATCTGTCGTCTCTGTCATCTACTTCAGGAAATTTTTGTTCTGTATCTGCTTCATTGTTTACTTCATTCCCGTGTTTCCAAAATTCATCATCCTCAATAATTTGCATCAATTCTGTGTCTGTGAGTGGCCTATTACTCATGTTACTAAACAATAAAAAACAGCAATGAAATTATCGAAAGTATATATCTTTTGGACTGACAATATGTGATACAGCAATAAAACTTCTATTTATTCAAAAGTTGACTAACTACAATGTATTTTATCAAAAACTAATTCAAAATTATTACTAAGACTGAATTTTATCTTTAGGAATCCAAATCACGTACACACTACAGACGGGTCAAACTGACCCAGTAATACTGCTTTACCGCTTAAAACGCACTGCACTAACAATCTGTACACTTCTGCAATCAGAATACCGACTAACTAGAATATACTAAGCCGCACAAATCCCCACTGCGCACAATAACCAAAATTTCCAAGAATCAACTTATTGGTTGGGTCACAATGACCCGTCGGTAGTAGTTAAGGGTTAAGAATTTGTACGTATTTCCCTACGGTATTTCGCAAGAAGTGGCACAAATTCACTTAAATTTGAAGATAAATGATAAGTCTTTGCAACAAATTCACAATGATATTCGTTTATCTCTTACAAATGGAGACTTTAACCCGAAGCACACCATTTCTGCATTACGAAAATGACACCCAAACATGGTAATTTAAAGCGAAATTGCTTATTAGTCAAGCAGAAGTTCAAAGTATTACACAAACAAGAAATATCTAGTGCGTAGTGGTAAATGGTAATTAGGGAATAGTCAGAAAAGGGAGGATCTCCCACTTCGGACACTACTCGCCTTTTTCGAACGCTTCCATGTTTCCGCCAATTAAAGCTAGAAAGGGGCGGGTTTCCCACTTCGGCTGCCATAGCCGACGTGGAAAACCCGCCCCCTTTAGGTTCTTATCGGCAGTTACATAGCTGTAGGCACATTTCCTTGTACATTAATTTAGTTTCTTGTGATTATTTATCCTTGCATTAAAAGAGAGATTTATAAGGAGTGGAGTGTAAAGCTATAAGAAGGTATTACTAAAGGTTAAATTTATTGGCTTTTATAAGTAATAGTGCCGCAGGAAGTTATACTTCAAAAGAATTTTTTACGCATACCTTCTAGTGGGAGGTGGATATAATAGCATATTCTTGTACTCTAAATTTAAAAATCTATCAGTAAATAAATGTACGTAGCTTCCGGGATCTTTCAACAACCAAAGCTGCTTCATCTTCTTCGCACTCATTATATTACCCAGTTTATATTTTTAATGACAGTAAATAAAGTATTCACTATGTGAATTTGTGAAACAATTTGCATCACCAGTTATTTAATATTACCTATAATACAATATGTTGAACTTTTACTATGTACACTTGAAAGTAAAAATCAATTAGAAGATAAGTAGAAAGCAAAAATGTTTGATTTTGATCTGAATCTTAAATATTTATATTACCGTCAATTTGCAAAGCGTTTAGGAGCAAGTAAATGATTTTAAAAAGCGTAGGGCCGTACATATGTAACTATGCCAGAGAATCTATTGGTTGGGTATTACAAAACGAAAGATACGATTCGCCTAGAACCATTCGCCGCCACATACAATTCTGGAATGCACAATTCGCTGCGATAGTATGTGCTATGGCACGATTCACTGTGGTACAATTCGCTGCATACGATTTGCAGAGGTGCGATTCGCTACAGCAGGATGTGGTACGGTATTATTTGCTGTGGTATGATACGCTGCAACACGATTCGCTGCTGTGCGATTTGCTGTGGAACTATTCGCTGCAGCAGGATGAGCTACTGCACTATATGCTATGGTACAATTCGCTGCACCTCGATTTGATGCGGTGGGATTCGCTGCAGCAGGATACGCTACAGCACTATTTGCTATGGTGTGATACGCTGCAGCACGATTCGCTACGATACGGCTCGATCCAGCAGGACGCGCTCCGGTGGTATTTACTGTGGTATGCTACGCTACAGCACGATTCGCCGTAGCAGGATGCGTTACGACACTATTTGCTGTGGCGTGATACGCTGCGGCACGATTCGCTGCGATACGATTCGCTACGATACGATTCGCTGCAGCAGGACGTGACACGGTATTATTTGCAGTTGTATGATACGCTGAAGCATGATTCGCTGCGATGCGATTCCCTGTGGAACGATTCGCAGCAGCAGGATGCGTTACTGCGCTATCTGTTGTGGTATAATTAGATGCACCACGATTTGATGCGGTGGGAATCGCTGTAGCAGGATACGCTACAGCACTATTTGCTATGGTGTGATACGCTGCAGCACGATTCGCTACGATACGGCTCGATCCAGCAGGACGCGCTCCGGTGGTATTTACTGTGGTATGCTACGCTACAGCACGATTCGCCGTAGCAGGATGCGTTACGACACTATTTGCTGTGGCGTGATACGCTGCGGCACGATTCGCTGCGATACGATTCGCTACGATACGATTCGCTGCAGCAGGACGTGACACGGTATTATTTGCAGTTGTATGATACGCTGAAGCATGATTCGCTGCGATGCGATTCCCTGTGGAACGATTCGCAGCAGCAGGATGCGTTACTGCGCTATCTGTTGTGGTATAATTAGATGCACCACGATTTGATGCGGTGGGAATCGCTGTAGCAGGATACGCTACAGCACTATTTGCTATGGTGTGATACGCTGCAGCACGATTCGCTACGATACGGCTCGATCCAGCAGGACGCGCTCCGGTGGTATTTACTGTGGTATGCTACGCTACAGCACGATTCGCCGTAGCAGGATGCGTTACGACACTATTTGCTGTGGCGTGATACGCTGCGGCACGATTCGCTGCGATACGATTCGCTACGATACGATTCGCTGCAGCAGGACGTGACACGGTATTATTTGCAGTTGTATGATACGCTGAAGCATGATTCGCTGCGATGCGATTCCCTGTGGAACGATTCGCAGCAGCAGGATGCGTTACTGCGCTATCTGTTGTGGTATAATTAGATGCACCACGATTTGATGCGGTGGGAATCGCTGTAGCAGGATACGCTACAGCACTATTTGCTATGGTGTGATACGCTGCAGCACGATTCGCTACGATACGGCTCGATCCAGCAGGACGCGCTCCGGTGGTATTTACTGTGGTATGCTACGCTACAGCACGATTCGCCGTAGCAGGATGCGTTACGACACTATTTTCTGTGGCGTGATACGTTGCGGCACGATTCGCTACGATACGATTCGCTCCAGCAGGACGTGCTACGGTATTATTTGCAGTTGTATGATACGCTGCAGCATGATTCGCTACGATGCGATTCCCTGTGGAACGATTCGCAGCAGCAGGATGCGTTACTGCGCTACCTGCTGTGGTACAATTAGCTGCACCACGATTTGTTGCGATGCGATTCGCTAGGGTACGATTCGTTGCAGCAGGATGCGCTGCAGCACTATTTGCTGTGGTGTCATAAGCTGCGGCACGATTCGCTACGGTACGATTCGCTGCAGCAAGATATGCTATGGTAGTATTTACTGATGGATAATACGCTCCAGTACGATTCGCCACAACAAGATGCGCTACCGAAATATTTGCTGAGGTGTGATACGTTGCGACACGATTCGCTGCAGTAGGATGTGCTACGGCACTATTTACTGATGTATAATACGCTGCAGCACGAGAAAGCAGTGAGAATCGCTATAGAACGATTTGTACGTCACGATTCGTTGAGGTACGATATTACATACTTCCAATACTGTTTATGCAGGTTGTGTAAAACATCGGAAGAAGATGGTTTTTTCTTCAGTATTATTATGGAACATGTGAATAAAGCTAGGTGAAGGGTTTATCTCATTTTTTAATGAATTAAGAAGGTTTTGCTTATTTTGTATATAGAGTCGTTTATTTTAATCAGACAAGGCTCTGTAACTATTTATACAATGCCACTCTCATATGCAATCTTTTGGGAGATAAAAGTACAGGTAGCACTGGCACCCCAAAACATTTACTAAGTATCAGAAGTTTTATTTTACTAATCACACTGAAGAATTTGCACCTCTAAAAACCACTCTTCTAACAAATGGAAATAGATGATAACAGTTTGGAATTTACAATATTGCTCCAGTAATGTCCATTTCCGGAACACATAGCATAAACTCAGCGATATGATTCAAAACCATCCGTCATTCTGGTCATCGCCAAATAAAAACCCGTTGCCTTAGGCAAAATATATAAATCCGCAAATATCAGTTGCTTAAAGTAGATTTATATAAAATAAAAGAACAGTGTGTTGTAGCAGATACTGCATTTGGGAATCTGCGAATATACATCTAGCAGGAGTTGATAGACACGTTCACAACTTCAAATATAAAACCTTTTCTTGCCTCAAAAAGCACTTTAAGTTTTTCCAATTGTGATTGCTCACACTGAACATCCGAAGTTGCAGCAGACGAAATGTTTGTCGTCTCACTATCCAAATAACAAAAGTAGCATCTCTGAAATTTAATATTCCCAAACATATTTCCGTATCTATTTTCTGGAGCGTCTTGTAATACTTTACGTTTGACTGGGATGCTTAAGGAGCAGGAAATATTTTGGCATAAATGCTTATGTTAACTGACATTTATTGCTTCTCTTATGTGCATATTTTAGAATAAATCGGAATAGAACAACCTCAAGCGATCAAAGCTCCATCTGAAGGAAGTAAATTTGGTTATATTCGCAAGAATTAATTCTTGTGGGTGTTATTAAAATTTGTATCCAACATCTGAAAGCTTTTGTCTTCCTGCCGGATCTTTGATTTAACATTTAAGAACGCAACTTTGCAACTTAGTCAACATCAAAGTTTAATATGGGATTTATTTTTCTTCTAAGCTGAAATATTTATTCGAACATGTTAGAAACCGAGATGCTTTTATTTCTTTTATTCCAAAAATCTGTAAGCTTTCGAGAGCACGTGATCACGGACCCCATTCGGTCCTAAATCCGGAATCCGGATCCGGTTCCATTTGAAGTGCTGGGTTAAGAATGGCAGACGCTTACATTGCCCCATTTGATAGAGACATATTGAGTGAGGTCTACGAGGATCGCAAGAGGGCTGCAAACCCTCTCATGACCACATTTCCAAATGTCCGTCTCACCAGTAAACATACCGGCACGAAAAGGGCTCCACTATTAATCTACTACCAGAAATTACTTCAATTAAATCATCACCGAAAACTTTAATTGATTTTAAGAAAGTATTTATAAAAAAGTTGCGGTTTCCCGATATAATCACAATTTTTCTTTTATAAGCTTTTTTTTAAAAACACAAAACTTTTACAATATATTGGTTTCTTTTACAATTTAGCAGGCGCAACTACATAAAACTATTTCAATAGCTTGCCTGCTGATCGTTTCTTACCATCATCAGAATTATTTTTAATTAGTTGAATAATAATCTTCAGGAAAGTTATAAAGTGAAAATTTAGCATTGCCTTTTCTTCTGCAATTTCCGTTGGTTTATTTGAACGATCATTTACTTAATATATGATTATGTAAATAATGTTAAATATCCTAAGCTGTTTATGTCTTTAATCTGCTCGACTATTATCAAATTCTATTATGTTATACATTTTTTTATTATAGCTTAGAATAAGAACCGTTGTTGAATTAACTGTTAGATGTCGCTAGATCTGGATTGCCGCCTTACCTAATTTAAAATTCTTTCTTTTTGCTAATTTTTGGAATTTTCCTACTTTGAACATCTTCATCGTTACGGGAGACTAGATTATTATTTTAGTGTTTCTCTACTAATTGTCAATCAGTTTAGGATTTAATGCCGGTATACAGAGCATATATTTGAAGCAGCTAATATTTTTCAAAAACGGAACATTTTTATGAAATGCCACATAACCAAAGTTACCAAAAAGATACCTAAAAGTTAACCTCTCAAAAATAGAGGTGAACATTAGTCAACCAATAGTTAACCTGTAGGTTAACTATGTTACTAATTAGTTAACCATAGAGCAACCTTAAGGCATCCTCAAGGTCGTTAAAAGCTTAAGCGTAAAAGATTTCCAAAAGCTAAGCATTTCATGGGTATCTCCCTGACACACCCAAAAGTTATGGTCTATGGTTAACCGTTATACGATCCCAAGGAGGTTATCTTTGAAGGATAACCATATTGACGGTAAATAAGTAAACTGAGAAACATAACTAAAAGTTAACTGCGCATTCTGTTAAAAAAACACCCTTTAAGTGTATCTGTAAAGCAATCCTAGTTTCTATCCAAAGAATGCTATTGCGGTTTGAATTAAGATGATCATTTTATTTCTTATAGAATGAGTATGAGTAAAATATGCATTACAAACAATTACTATTTATTATTAGACAAATATTTGAAATACCACAAATTATGTACTCACAAAATGTATCAATTTTAACATTAATATACGAGACAGTGCTTTCAGCTGAGCCTGAGTCTTTCTGTGGACTTCCAGACCCATATTTTTGTAGGGGATAAAATGTCCAATTCTCTGGCACCAGGTTTGATCTTTGGCATTGCAACTGAAGCTGAAATAATAATTTGTTAACAAAAATTATACATAATTTGAAACAAATCGAGTTTCGGTCAGTTATTAAGTATTTATTTTTGAAAGGGTTATCGGGCAAAAAAATTTTTGCTGATGTGATAGAAACGTTAGGTGATCAGTGTGCTTCATACGCTACCATTAAAAACTGAGTTGCGGAATATAAAAGAGGAAGATCAGATGTGAAAGGTGAGCACCGCCCTGGAAGATCAATTTCTGTGACCACTCCGGAAAATATTGATTCTGTCCACGACGTGATTTTAGAAAATCGCCCTATTGGAATTAAGAATATTGCAGAAGCATTGCACATTTGCCATGAATGTGTGTGTCACATCATTCATCACGACTTGGGTATGAGAAAGCTTTCGGCCAAATGGATTCCAAGATGCTTGAACATTGATCAGAAGCGCGTTCGAGTGACAACGTCAAAGGAAATTTGCCGCCGTTTTGCAGAAGATTCCTCAAACTTTTTGGATCTGTTTGTTACTATAGATGAAGCGTGGGTGTATCACTATGACCCAAAGACTAAAGAGCAATCCAAACAGTGGGAGCATGTTGGTTCTCCACGACCCAAAAAATTCCGTGTTCAAAAATCGGCTGGCAAGATTCTTGCTTCCGTTGCATTAATGCTTTCTAAACTTTGAACTTATACCTTGACCATTGTAAAACATGGTTGTCTACATAGCTTAGCAATTAAGTGTGATAAGAAATGAAATTATTTTTCTTTGCAACGAGGTTATCCAAGTGAATAATCGTTTACTAAACTTTATGATACTTTAAATCCCGTCTCTATAACAATAGTACAGCTTCAACAATATCTGGTGAAGTTATTAATGAAAAATGAAGACCGTCGCATACTCGACAAACTACTACGTGATTTCTTCTTCCCTTCTCTATTCTTCGACCAATATCGGTCCATTGTCTCCATATCTGCCTATCCAGTTCCTTCCTTTTCCAGTGTTTGCCTGCTATCCTTAAAATATCATCGAACCACTGGGTCTTAGGTTTACCGACGCTTCTTTTTTCCCGTGCGTGGTCTCCATCTTTCTAGGCCATCTCTCATGGCCAACGTATATTCACTTTAATTTAGGAACTCTGGTAGCAACGTCGGTAGCTTTTGTAAAATTTCTGATTTGTTTTTCTATTCCGCAGCATTATTCCCAACATAGCTTTTCGGTTTACGAGTATTATTAGTTTTTTATTGACCCAGTTGTTAGGCAATATATTTCGGAGGCACAAGTGATAACTGGCGGCACACATTCTTCGTGTACCTTAGTCTTGAGACGCTGGGGTAGTTCTGATTTATAGCCATGCTATAATTTTCCGAATGCGTTCCAACCTAATTTAATTCTTCTCATATCTTTCTTTGCTTGCACTTTCTTGCTTATTGTTATCAATATACTCTAGACTTCGCCAATGTGTGGATCTTTTGCTTTTATTTTTAGTGTAATATGAAATTTTGCCATTACTTTGGTTTTGTCAAGATGCATTCGTAGTACTACTAATTGATTTGTTTTACATTTCTTGCTGATCTACAAATAAAAGTATAACCACCTGCGCAGGTATCTTAAATGTGATAGATATTTGCCATTTATATTTATGCCTTTATTTTCTTGCATTCAAGTTTTGAAATGATCTTCCATAGCACTTGGTAACTAATAATGAAGGTGAAAAGACACCTTGCAGTTGTATAGAAAACACTGCCTTCTCATGTATTTTCTTTCAACGTTGTGTATATTTATTATCTATCTCTTCTGATTTTTATTTGTAAGGTAAGGTAAAGGCGGTGACGTTCGACCGCTTTTACTGGATGCACCCTGTATGCGCGACGTTTATATATCTTTGTGCAAGCGCTAATCCGAGTCTTCACACTATTAAGTGGAGGAAAAAGATGGAAGTCAGACTCCAGCTGTCGACCTGAGTGTTACGCAGATCGCTTCCAACGGTACCATTTACGGTACGTCCGAAAAAGAGGAATGTTCGGTTTCCCAAAAATTCCAAAAATATCATTTAAAGTACCGATTTGGAAAATTTCGTCGTATAACGCAATATTGAAAAATATGCCAAACATTAGCGTAAATGTAACTGCGAGAGAAGCAACGTTAAAAACTACACCCACCACGCCGTTCATTGTGCAATCCTGTGAAATGAGTTTATAATTTTGTATGTTTCATTCGAAGAACTTTAGCGATATAAGAAAACACTGCGTGTACAAGGCCTTTCCCCAGTATCGTTTTTTCAAGTATTATTAGCTTAGGTTTAATTCTTTTGGGGTTCACCTGTGCGTGACCCCTTGTTTATTATTATGATTGATCGTTTTAAACTGTGTTAGTTCTTTTTTTCAACAATGTTTATCTTAGTTAGTTACCAAATTATAATCATTTAACCATTTTGCGTGTATTTTGGTCCGCTTTTTTATATGTAATTAAATTCCTTGTAGACTCTGCTCTTATTTTAGTTTGATCTTTGTTAAATGTAATGTGAAGATTCCTGTAAGGGCTGAGAGTGATTTTGTTGCAACCCTTTGTTTACAGGGGTAGTAAATTCAAACTTTTTTATTGGGAACAATTGCGTGAAAAGATAATTTCTATCACGCACAACTTTCCGATTTGCTGTTCAAAGTAACTTGGAGATTGAACAGTGCCGAATCTAGTGATATTTCCGTTGACGCCCTCGCTTATTACGACTTTATCCCGAATTTTATCAGATTTAAGCGCTGTATATTTTACAAAATGAACCCTCCCCCTCCTCCTCTGAGCTACGCTAGGGCGTGCCGTCGTTTATGTGTCACAATTCCTTTTAAGCCCGTGGGAAGGCCGATATCTCAATTCAATTAAATGCTTTTTCATAATCTATGCATGTCATTATTAGAGTTTTGCTGTATTCATTCACCTTTTGTGGTCTGTATGTGGTCTATTGTGCTGAATCTCTTTCTAAAGCCGCTAGTTTAGGCGGTTGGAATTGATCAACTTATCTCTAATTCGATTTTTTATTACCTTCATAAATATCTTATACCACGTGATAGCAGTGATATTGCTCTATAGTTTTTCGGTTAGTTATGTTACTACTAGTTTTTTCCGGATGTATACTTCCATCATTCATACATTTATTAAAAACTTCTTGTAGTTTTCTGCTCAGATGTTTTCCCCAATTTTTCATCAGCTCTACTACTACTCCATCCTCATCTGTAGCCTTGATATTTTTCATTTAATTGAATGGTGTTAGTACCTCATTGGTATTAATTTCAGGTATGTCTTCTGTGTAGTGCTTTCTTCTGTGTAGTGCTTGGTAAGTTTTGCACGGAAGTGCAAGTTTTTGTTGGATTTTGTTCTACCCCTTATGAAACGTGACGATTTAACTGAAGGCTGGACTACCTGAAAATATGAATTTTTACAATATATATAGGTAGCAAACTATTATTTTTAAGCAATGCGCAGTAAAAAAGTTAAAATTTCATGTTGCTTCGGGAATATTTCGAAAATACATTCCTATAAATTTCGGCCTTGCAATTCTGCCTGCTTATCTTATATAAATAGCCTGTTTGTAATATTATTTATTTAACAACAAATACACGTAGCTACACAACATCTAGTACTGTATACAGCGTCTATTTTTAGTTATATTCCAAAGACATAAAACAACATTTACTAGAGTTAAACGCAACAGTGGAGGTGCTTAGAGATATTATTTGTATTATACCGATCACTTTATTTTAGAATCTATAATTCCAATTTTTACGCAATTGTAACCACGTATTGATTAAAAATTGTACAAAAATTATGTTGGTTCTACTTAGCCGCCAGAAAGGTACTCCTTGAATTCACGGAAAGGAGATGCCAAGTTTCCATAATCCACAGTTTCATTTTAGTAAGTCTAATGCTTGATATTAACGTACAAAAAGCAGAAACAAAAGTAGGTACTTTAGAGGGGAAAACTTAACATTTGTGCATAAACACAGGTGATATAATTAAAAATGTTGCAGCAGTGTCTATTTTAGTGGGCATATAAAAGATTAGTAAAATGAATTATCAAGTGTATAACAATTCGTAGTAGACGTGGAACATTTACTCATTTTTACACTTCCGGTCGTGAGATTGTTAGGTACACGCTTAAAAAATTAAACTCCGTCCCAAGATACTGTAGCTGAACATCTAATTTGTATTGACCATTGGGTATATATGGAGGTAGTTTTGACGGGTCGGGATACCAGTTACAAATCTGATATCGTTTTCCCTGCAACAAAAAGTAACAATTAGTGATCTGCATACGTTTATCAATTTTGTATTTGCACACCCCTAAGATTGGGAGTCCAGTAAAATTTCCACATCTTCGATAACCTTGTTGTACACCAGCAAGGTTAGCAGCCATTGCTTTGCAAGACTTTGCAGCCATGCGCATTGGAAAATGGCGATATTCATTGCTCATAAATTTGTATGCCTGTACTATACCCTATAACGAAATAGTATTTGGTATATTATCTTAAAAGGGTATATATAGATTTACCACTAATTCACAGTCTAAAGCAACTTTAAGTGTAAAGGTGGCGTTGATAACTGTCAAAGTTCGATTGTATTTAAAAGTTACAATCGAAGGATTCTCCAAATATTCTTTATTGTAGCGAACCAACTCTATCCGTTCGAATTTTACCTGATAGTCATTTTGGTGGAACTACGGAAAATTAATTAAATAATAAAATATTGTGGATGATCTGTAATCATCTGTAATGTATACATTAAGATTCAGTTCCTTTTCTCTTTTCTCCGCTTGAATTAACACACCGTACACTAGTAGCAGCAGCATGCTACAAATGGTCCTCATTGTGGACTGAGCAGCCATTCTAAGTTGAGTAAACTACAAACATAGGTAGGTAAGTAGGGAAGTAAACAACAACATATGTGGTGAGAGTTGATGGACCCCCATTTCCTGCCCAGAATATTATTATGTTAAAAAAATTTACATTTATGATCATTATATAAAATGCTTCTACATTATTAAAAAACACAGTCAAAACCATTAAAATATTGTTACGAAACCCAATCATAATCTGTTGCTATTTTAATAATATCGCATCATTAAACCTGTATAAACATAAGAAGTTTGAGGTTTTCCTGCACTTGTGAAGTATAATCTATCAAAAATTGTCGTAATTGTAACAATAAATCAAAACCAACACATTTATAAAAAAATGTTTCACTCTGATACAGGAATTATTTTTTGTCTTACACAAATATTTTAAAAGAAATAGAAGTTAATTCTAATTTATTATGTATTTCAAGATTGCTTGTATGTTTTTTCTTATACCAACAATTGAATAAGTTTGTGAACTAGTTACGCTGATGCACAAAAAAGCAGGAAGAGTTTACATTTAGTAGCCTCCTCAAATATAATTATCTCTGGCCCATTATTAATATAATTATTATCTAGAGTTTACAAAGCCACTACCTCGAAACGTGCATTTCACGAAAATCGACAATTATTTAAACGTAACACTTGGCTCTACACAAATCAACGCAATATTGATTTAACTGTTCCATTGCTTTGCATGTTGAGGAATCCCACTCGCTTCATTTATGCTTATTATATTCAACAATAAAACTTGCAATAATAACCTTTAAAACTTGGACGACATATCTATACGTATTAAATAACTAGCTGCAGATAATTTCAGTGTAGTGAATAATGTTAATCATTTTAGTTTACATGGGCTTTAACTTGCAAAAATAACTACAAAAATGATCGAATATCCAGTTTTAGTGTTTCTCCTCAGCGCTAAGGTGGAAACACGGAGGACCTACAGTTGCACACATTTGCCACATTCAGGTCTTGTTGGATAACTTTCTGCTTTCTGGGTACACCCAGGTGGAAAGATCATTAATTAAGTAGACCATGTGATAGCACAAAGAAAATATATAAAAATGATCAAAAACGTAAAAACAAGAAGAGGAGCAGAGGTAAACTTCGATCACTATCTGGTGACAATTTCGGTGGAATGCAACTACGAGAAAAGAAAGCAAGTGAACAGGGAAAGAAAAACGCAGTACGAAATGGAAAGCCTAAAACAGCAAAGTGTGCAAAAGTGTTACAAGGCGGATCTAGAAGTAAGATTGAAAGAAGGAAGAAAAACGAAGACGACATTGAGAAGAAGTGGAGCGAGATGAGAGAGAAAATAAAGAGTGCAGCAAACCGAGTCCTAAAGAAGAAAAGAAAAGAGAAAGCTGGTTCAACTCCGCGTGTGTAAAGGAAAGAAAAGAAAAACTAAAAGCAACACAGAGAATGTTAGAATACGGAAGACAGAGAAAAGTACGCAGAACAAAGAAGAAAGACAAAAAGATTGTTCAGGGAAGCAAAGAAATTCTGGCAAGCAAAAGGCAGAGCAAATAGAAGAATATTACAAAAATGGAGAGAAAAATATTTCTACCAAGAAATAAAGCAAAGAAGAAGAGGATATCAAGAAATATCAACAGAATTCGAAGGCGAAAACGGAAGGAGAATAAGTAACGAAGAACAAATAGTCCAAGGATGGAAAAGATACTTTCAATGGCTGCTGAACGAAGGAGAAACAGAAACCAGAGAAAACGAAGGAAACAATAAAAGCCAGAGCCCTGGCGAAATAGAAGCGAATGAAGAAGCAGAGGCATCAGAAAATATGGAACCCCCAACTGAAGAGGAAATAAGAACCATTCTAAGAAAGTTAAAAAATGGGGAAAAATAGTATTGAAAACGAACTAATCAAGTAAGGCGGAGAGGAACTAATAAAAAAGGTACACGAACTAATCGCCAAAATATGGAAGGAGCAGAAGATCACAAGAGAATGGACCGAAGCATTAATAACACCTATTTATACGAAGGGAAAGAAAACAATCTTCAATAACTATAGAGGAATATCTTTGCTAGATCCTATGTATAAGATACTTGCGACCAAACTACAAACCTACACCAAGAAAGAAATATCCGGCCGTTCAGTGACCGACCAACTTTCCATTTTAAAAGAAACGCAAGACATATGTAATCATACAACAAGGAAATTCATGTTGTGTTCATAGACTTTTTAAAAGCTTACGACACCCTAAAGAGAGAAATGATACATAAGGTGATGGAGAACCTAAAAATAGCCGAAAAACTGATTAGACTTGTGCGGATGACACTACAAAACTCAACGAATAAAATCAAATGGAAAGAAGGATATCAGAGAGTTTCCAGGGGTAAGACAAGGAGATTCACTTTCTACGAGCTTATTTAATACAGTACTAGAATATGTAATATGAAAAAGCGGAATAAACAGCACGGGTAGCATAATCAGTACCATTGTATAGCTTACGCGGACGACTTGGTAATAATAGCCAACAATAAGGAACACCTAAAACAAAGTAGCACAGAAAGTCGAAAGCGAGGCGAGGGAAGTGGGTTTCGCAATCAACGGTGGGAAATCCAAATACATGGTGACGAATCAACAAAACCCAACAGATAGCCAAATTCTAATAATGGAACGACAAAGTGAAGAAACACTGGAGATGGAGAAAGTCAGGAATTTTACTTACCTAGGTGTGCAAATTACAGAAGACGGAAGAGAAGAGAACGAAACCAAACAGAGGATGGCAAAGGGAAACAAAAGGTCTGGGGCCTTAGCATCAATGCTGAAGTCTAAATACTTATCGTGGAAAACGAAGATACAAACATATAAAACAGTGCTGAGGCCGACAGTGACGTATGGTTGCGAGGTATGGAAGCTAAGAGTGGTAAAACAGAATAAATTGCTGGTATGGGAACGCAAGATACTAAGAAAAATATACGGGGGAATCGAAGTAGATGGGGAATGGCGGAGAAAAACCAACAAAGAGCTAGAAGCATTATACAAAGAATCTACAATAGTACAACATGTGAAACAACAGCGAGTAAGATGGTTAGGACACGTCCAAAGAATGGAAATGGAGAGACTAGCCAAATCGATGCTGCAAATAAGCCCAATAGGGAGGAAAGCGAGAGGAAGACCAAGAAACAGATGGAAGGCGGAAGTGCTGCAGGACCTGAGAGACATGGGAATAAAGGACTGGAGAAAGAAAGCTGTAGATAGAAAAGAATGGAAGATAATAACCCAGGCAATGGGCCGTCACGGTCTGTGAAAGTCTTATTTATTTATATATATATATACATATTGCCATGATATTTATGTTAAATTAATGCTATTATTATTAAATATATTTGTTATATGTCTGTATCATGCCTTAAACTACACTAAAATATCTTCGGAAGGACTGTTATATTATTAAAAGGATATTCATAGGTATTAATTTCCATAGTTTAATCTGAAACATAGTCTAGATAGATTAACAATGTCGTTATTTATTTCAATTAATGTAAAATTATGGTTAAAAAGTGTTTTTATAAACCTGTCTTATGTAAGAAGTGTTTCCGATGCTTCGTACGTCACATCATTTAAGGAAATATGTACTCCGAGTGCGATTTTGCAGTATTTGATTAATTGTAATCCTGTTGTGTAACTTGTTGCTCGTTATGGCTGATGATAGGGGTCTTTGTGGACTGTACCGGAGCCCTATAACTCAAAAATGGCCGATATTGTAAGTTTATAGAGGAAATGTAAATAATTTTCATGTAAGTTGTGTTATATTAGCTAAATAGGTTGTATATTGTATCTGGGAAAGCATTTGTTAAGTTTCTTTGACAATTTAGATTATTTAATTTTACTATAATTGCGTTTTTAGGTAAATTTTGATAAAGTTAGGTTACATTTTGAATTTTGTTATTTGTGTTGTGAATAAGTCTTTTATAGGAGGTTTTTGTGTTATAAAACATGTATAATTGTTCAAGGGATATGCTAAGTGTGTTTTTTATAGTTTTTAAAGTCATT
>JABXWE010047947.1:0-17527 GCA_014611495.1 Limonius californicus
TAAACACAAATGAACTATTAAAACATGCTAAAATATCATCAACGTAACGGAACCAAATTGTAAGTTTCGAAGATTAATTTCGTTCAAAAATTCCATCTTTTAAATGTTCCATAAATGTATTAGCTAAAAGTGATGAAATTGGACTTCCAATTGGTACACCTTTTTTCTGAAGATAAATTTGACCATTAAAATAAAATAATTTCGATTAATGCAAAGTTCGAATAATTGAATCAACTCATTCCGTTTTGTTAATTCAACATTTTTGTTGATAAAAATATTATTTAAGAAAGGAATACACTTTTGAGGAGGAATTTGTGAAAACATATTGGTGACATCGAAACTGACTAGTTTGCATAATGATGGTAAACTCGACAACTTATTGGTTAATTCGAAAGAATTTTTAACTGAATATTTAGGTGTGAATTTTAAACTAATAACTCTATAATTTAATGTTTTTGCTAACATGTGGTTTAGTGCGTTTGTGTATGAGACTACCAGTCTAATAGACATTTGGGGTTCATGCATTTTTATTAAACCGTATAGCTTTGGTGGTTGTGGGATTGGATGTATTAGTTTTCTTTTCTCATAATCTGTTAAGGTAACAATGCAGTTATTTAATGTTTGTTTGAGTTTGCTGTGATATTTTTTCGTGGGATCTCTATTTAAGATTTCTAAATTTGAAGTCGTTATAAAATTATTAACTTTTTGTATGTAATCATCTTTATGTAAAAGAACTAAAGTATTACCTTTATCTTCTCTAACAGAGATTGGATTGTTTGTTTTGATTTTTTCTTTAATTGACGCAAGCAATACATTATTATGTTTGTTTGTATTATAATTTATTAAATATTGTTAGTGAATTTTGGGAATGGACAGAATTTGAATCTTTTATTTAGAAATTTTACATCGTTATCATTAAATTCACAGTTTGACAAATTTACGAAACGAGGATGGAAATTTATGATGGTATTGGGTTTTGTATAATTTTTAAGTTCACGTGTGTTTTGCTCTAATCTTAAAAGTTTGTGTTTCTGTATTGCGTATTTTTTAAATTTGTTATTTCATTGTCAGAAACGTCAAATTCAATTATTATGATTATTAAATATCTATAAAAAATATTTTTTATTTCCTATATTGCATATATTTTGTTTTCTGTTCATTAACTTGTAGGCTCATTGTTTTTGCTGCTTACTCCATTTGTCTAAAAGCTTCTATACGTAAGTCGTTTTCCTGTTGTTGTGTCCCTTTGGTGTTTATGTAGCATTGATCTTCTATTTTCTAGCACTACGTTAAATTACACTGTTAATAATGCGTCCCCTTGTTGTACTTCCATATTTATCTCCAAGCTCTCAGATATTACGTCTTGGGTTCTGATCACTGCATTAGACTCGTTCGTGGTAATTTCCAGTAATTATATGAATTTTTTCGGAATTCTGAATTTCGCCATTTCTTCAAATATTCATTTTCAGCTTCCTTTGTCAAAAGCTTGTTTGCAGCCTATAAAAAAATGTATCGTTCAATATAAAATTCATAACTATTTTTCAGAATTTGTAATTTTAGTAATCTGCGAAATGTTTCAGTGTAGATTCTAACATTGGTATTATATTACCGATATTATTTTATACGCTGTGTTCAGTAATCTGATTTCACGATAGGTAATTATTTAGTTTAAGACATCTAGGAACCCAAAAAGGTGATTTTTAGAAATACGGAGCTACCCATAGGTATGCTTTCATTCACCGAAATTTTAAATTTGCAGGTTAATTAACATTTTATCGAAACCAAGTTGAAGGAAGTTCAGAAGCGGAAGTTAGAAATAAGTATTATCCTGCTATCAATATTTTCAAACACTAATGGGGAAGTTTGGAACTAGGATGCTAAGGAACAGTGTAGTGCAAATCGGTCTTCTTCTAAATCTTCAAGCTTTAAAACAATGTTCTGTTTTTAAAGATCTTGACTTAAACACTATATCCAAATAAATTACACTAAAGTAATTTAGTAGCTCTTAGGAATTACAGTTATACTGCCCAGACATTTTAAAAATGGGGCGCTTTCAAAATGTTTGAAATTTTCAAATAAATGTGTTTTGAAAACCGATCCAATAATTTTGATTAAATATTATGACCTGGAAGTTCTAAAAATCTAGTTTTTACTTATTAGAAAGTCACTCTGATGCCCCTAGGTCTAGGAAATGTTGAAACTTTTGGTTGATCCCAGTAACTTAAATTATTGAGTTATTTGAAGTCCCCCGAGTACTGGATGTGAATAAAAATTTGAGAATGAAATACAGCAAACTCTCAATTATCCGTGCTAATCGCCGGATAACTGAAAAACACGGATAATACGATTTTTACTGAAAAATTACCTTCATATGAATTATAGAACATATAACAATAGAATATTGTACGTAAAACTATTAAATATTAATACTGTACTTACAATTTTTGTTATTCTGAAGTGCAAAATAAAGCAGGGCACGGATAATCCGCAAACCGGACAATCTGTACACGGATACTCGAGAGTATGCTGTAACTCCAAAAATCGCATCGAAACATGTTTGTCGCTAACAGCCCCAGAAATTTTGATAAAATGTTGTACATTGGTAAAGGGATCGAAGAACTAAAATTTGTATGTACCTATACCGTGCATTAAAAAACTATGGTCAAGCACGCTGTGGTTTCTCTGTATTTTGATATATGCAGTTGTTTTCCTAACACAACCCTAAAAGATTGCTATTCTAAAGTAAAAACCATCGTGTCGCACATGACCACAGATTTTTTGAAGTTGATCTCTGTTTATCGAAAAGGGCCATTCGTTGTAGCGTCGTATTTTTTTCCCTAATAAGCCTTGTATTTTTTATTTATTTATCATCATCATAATCAGCTTCCAGATGTAAACCTATAACGTTTGTTCCGGTATCATGGAAATTGATCAGTCCACCGCTTTTTGGGACGTCTTATTCTCCTTTTTCCAGATGGTCTATAGTGCAAGATTTGTTGAGGGATACGGCTATAGTCCATTCTATTTATGTGTTCCATTCAGTTGTTCCTGTACTGGTAAATTTTTCCTAATAGATTAAATATATTTAATTCCTGACGTATCTCTTCACTTCTTTTATAATCAAGCAATCAACGTGTAATCTGCTACTCTTCGTAGGAATTTCATTTCTGTTGATTCGATTAGCTTCTTTTCTTTCTGGGCGAGGGTCCAGTTCTCTGAGCCATACAATAGGGCAGGGACCGCCATTACTTTATAGAATTTCAACTTTGTTTCCTGGCTGATTTCCTTCAAGTGTCGAGTTATAGTTTCAGACATTTATCTGAATTGGAATTGATTTATCTTATTGTATACATCTTTGTCCTCTGCTTATATTACGTCGAAGCCTAAATATCTGAAATAGTTAACTTGCTCTCTATATTTTTGTTCTCTATGATAATCTTAGCTCTTATTGGTTCGTCTCTTTTAAAGGCCATTAATTTTGTTTTTGCCTCAGATATTTCCAAATTATATGTTCTAGAGATGCTAATTAGTTTATGTATTCCCTGACGTACCCCACAGTTGATTGTTGCTGTTCTATTAGAATGCTTCGCATTTTCTGTCCCAATAACGATCTTGTTTTCTTGACCATGATTTCCCAAAGCTTGTTTGTATTCACTTTGTCGAAAACGTTCTTATAATCGATGAACGCTATACATATAAGTGGATAGGTTGAATTCCCTTCTTGTCTGAATTAACTGTGTTAAAGTGAAGATGCAGTCTGAACGTGATCTGCCTTTTCTAAAACCGCGTTATACTTAGGATCGGATATTTTCTGTTATTGCGTTGAATCGTCTTGTCAGAATGGTTGCGTATAACTTATAGCAGGTGTTAAGTGGACTGAGTCCTCTGTAATTATTGCAATTGTTTTGGTCTTACTTTTTATGGATTGGTATTACTTTGGCTATTTTCCATTCTTCTGGTACATGACCCCATCGCCAACATAAAGTCTAGAAGACGTGTATGGAGGGCGGGTGGTGTATACGTAATAAGCTCAATATTAATTATATCCGTTCCTGGCGACTTCTTGTTATTGGAGTGGTATAAGGCCAATAGGAATTCGTCTGTTGTTATAGGGTCGGCATCTTCATTTACGCTTGCTCCCACTGTTGGTTCTTCTTCATACTTGTTCTTCATGTGTCCATAGGTTTTTATAATATGATAGCCAGGTCTCTTCTTATATTGTATTAAGTTGTAGGATAACTTTCTCCGTACTGTTTAAGTGTTTTAATATTTTATAAGCTTTGTCCTGCCTTCCGTGGACAACGTGTTCAATATCGTTTATGTATTTTCTCCAACTTTCTTCTTTTCTTTTCCTTACAACTGCATTTCGATATTGGTACTCTGCTCGAGTTTCTTCGGAGTTTGACTTGAGGTGTTTAAGATATGCTATTTTCTGTCTGTTATATATTGGGCTGTTTCATCATTCCAAATTTTGAGTCCTTTATTGTTTCTTCTTTTCTTTCTAGTTCATAAGGTTTCTTTAGCAGCTTGAGTTATTGTACCTTCGATATTTTCCCATTCCTGATTTATGTTTCTACTAAGTGCTTTTTGTTATAAGTGTAGCAGTATCCTGTTTTGATACAGTTGTCGTATACTCTGTTCCTGTAGAATATTTACTTTAAGGTTTCGCCTTGCTGCTTATTTATTGTTCGATGTTTCTCCCATCTGATAGGGATGGCTAATCTGGAGACTAGCAAGAAGGGGTCTGAGTTTACATCTGGCCCTGTAAATACTCTTGTATTTTGTATTTGGTTTGCTAATTTTTTAATTAGCCAGTACATAGTCTATTATTGTTTGGCAGCCTCTGGCGCTCTACGTAAATTTATGTATATGTTTGTGAGGTTCTGTTTGTTATTTTAATTATTAAAAGTAGCAAACTTAAGTAATAGTTGGCCGTTTCTGTTTAAAGTGTCTTTGCCATGTCTTTCCATAACAATGTCTATCGGTGTATTACCTATTCTGACATTAAAGTCTCCTGCAATGATTATGCTACCGTTCTTGTTAGTGTTGTTCAGAGCTGATTGTAGACTTTCGTAGAATTCTTCTGTGTCCAGCAGTCGTCCTTCTTCAGGGCTGTAAACGGCCATTTTGGTAGTATATCTTATTTCGGTTTTATATCGTAAAATGTAATTAATCGTTCGTTTATAAATTTACAGCTTCGAATATTATTTCTTATTTTTTCGTTTATTAAGATTGCTGTTCCCGCTGCCCCGCGTTTATTAGCTGCAACTCCTCTGTACAGCATTACATAATGTTGTAGCTCTAAAGAGCCTCGCTATTTCTTTTTTGTTTCTGCTACTATTGCTACGTCTATTTCCATCGATTTCAATAAATTCTGCTTCCAATTCTATTTCCTTATGCGCAAGGCGTCTCACGTTCCATACTCCTATCTTAACTATTTCCGCTATTCCTAATCTCTTGTTCCTATTTCTCGCTTTGTTCGTCTTCGTAGATTCCATCCGGCTAATTCCATGAGACTTTTTAGTAGGTTTAAGAGTCCCCTGAACATGTTACTGGCATGTTGCAGAGCAAGACGTTTGATGGGGCTGCCATTTTTAGGCTCTACGTCTAACCTCCTGGTTTATTCACCCCCCATTAGAGGGTTCCCTCTTCCGTTAGTACTACCGTTGAGGTCTTCACCCACACCCTTGGGTTGGGCCTGGTTTTTCTACCAGCTAAAGGTGCCTCTTCCGCCATGTTTACCTTGCAGAAGTTCCTCTTCTTCGCCAAGCACGCTGTTAAGGACTTTAGCCATAACCCTGGGCTAGGGGCCCTCACAAGGTGCTACCAATCGGGCCAATTGGACCTAGGTTTTTGTTACGAGGTTGTTACTCCTTCCCCTCCTCACTTTTATATCCGGGCTTGGGACCGGCATAGGCGGAGTATTTTATTTATTTATTTTTTTCATAAAGACGTCATGTAATCTAATAAAGAATTTCATTCGCTTTGCATTTTACAAAACAACCTTCAGGTATGGATTGGTTCGATTCTGAGGTTATGATTTTCAAACCTGCAATTTTCAAATCGCAGAGTCATTTGCAGTCACGGACGTCGTTGGATTGGATGATTTTCTAGAGGGCGCAGTCATGAAAAATTGAGAAGTGGTAGAATATTTAATAAAAGTAAAACATAATCTGATATTCAACAAGAATATATTAATATGCCATACAAACTAAAACAAAAATTCAATAACATAGAAGGAAAATATGTATATCTTCTTCTTATTCTTCAGCCTACCTTAAACTCTTCCAAAAGATCTCTGGCTTTATGATGCCAGTCTCTACCTGCTATATTCTTGACGTCGTCGAGCCACCGTTTCTGTGGTCGCCCTCTACTTCTTTCAGTTCTTCGTGATCTCCAAAAAAAAACTACTTTTGATGCCCATCTTTCTTTTCACGCTTTTAACTGTAAGGTACAGTGTTTCCAGTCCATATGTTGCCACTGGCAAGATGCAGGTGCCAAACATTCTTTTCTTCAAGTTTATAGGTATCTGGTTGTTTTTAAATACATATATGTCTAAGTCTACCGAAGGCTGATTGTCTTTCCCAGTCTGATTTCGTGGCCGAGATAGATATATTTATTTACTTGCTCGATTAAGTTATTGTTCAAGTATGGCTCTATGTCGTTGTCAGACATTACTCTTGTTTTTCCCAGATTCATGTGTAGACTTATTTCTCGAGATCTTATATTCAAATCTTTTAGCAAATCTTTTAGTTCCTGGGCGTCATTGCTTACGAGAACGATATCGTCGGCAAAACGTAGGTGCCTCAAGTGTGTACCATCAATATGTATTCCTTTCTTTTCCCAAGGTAGTTCTTTAAAAACGTTTTCTAGCGCCAGCGTAAAAATATGTGGTATTGGATCGCCCTGGCGCACTCCCTTGTCTATTTGAATTTTGTTTGTTAATGTTTCGTCATCAATACGTATCCTCATAGTAGCTCCATCATATATATCTTTTATGAGTGTAGAATATCTGGAATCAATCCTTGCATCGTCTAGTGCCTTCAGAAAAGCCCATTTTTCAATCGAACCGAAAGCTTTGTGATAGTCGATGAATGCAAGGCTAAGGGAAATATTGTATTGTACCTATATTCAATATTGTGTGGATTTTTCAATTAATGTACGTAATGTTTGGAGGTGGTCCACTGTGCTGTAGCCTTTCCTAAAACCCGCTTGCTCCGGAAGCTGGTAGAAGTCTAACTTAGTGACAATCCTACTCATTATTACTCTAGTAAACAGTTTGTGTAAGTGTGATAGCAAACTGATTGGCCTATACTTCTCTATGTTCGCTATATCACTCTTCTTAAACAGTAGCACTACTTCGGCGTTTTTCCATTTAGTTGGTACTTTACCCTTTCGCAAACATTTATTAAAAAGAATATCTGTTAGGATATGCCTTCCTATTTTTAACATCTCAGAAGATATTTTCGATTTTTCATTTGCTTTAATGCCGAGATAATTTCGTCCTTCGTGATCTCCGGGATGTCCTCCGATCCTACATTTAATATGTTATGTGGTAGTTCTGGTCCTAGGTCTGGTGTTTGGAAAGCATAAAGTTGTCTATAAAATTCTTCTACAGCTTCAGAAATTTCTCTTTTAGATGATACCATATTGTTGGTTCTATTTCTGATCTTGATTATTTTTGTCTTTCCTGGTGATAGTTTAAAGTGTAAAATTTTTATATTTCCATTTTTGGCTATGATTTCTTCTATCATTTTGGTGTTAAAGTTTCTGATGTCCTTCCGAATTTCCCGCTTTGTTTTCCTATTTAGTTGTTTGTACTCTTCTGAATCCTTCAACATTTTTGTTTTTTTATCTATTAATTTAATGGTACTGTCTCCTAATTTTTTCATTTTGGAAACACTTGTTCTTGATCATATCTTTTTGGTTACCCGTTTGGATATCAGACACTATTTTTGATGCACGTTCATCTCGGCTAATGTGTTCTAGATTTTTTGTTTCCTGCTTTCCTTTTTAGTTCGTTTTGGTATTCTTCCCTTTTCTCGTCTAGTACTTTTGCCTCTGGAAATTTAAGGTTTTGGATGAGCTTTCTCCTTTCGGCTTTTAGGTTTATATATAGCGTTGGTCTAACGAATCTATGGTCGCTTCCGGTGTCAAGGTAGTCGAGAACAGAAACATCTGTTATTATTTTGCTATCGTTGGATAAAAATAATAAATAAAATATGTATATGGGCAATTAAAAATTATCTTTTAATAGCAACAGTTCTTTTTTACATATCCGTATAACTTGCATAAAATAGAAAAGCGATTCAATAGGCAAAATTGCCAAACCATCATCATCATCTGACATGGCCACATGGAGCTGACTCGAGGGCCGGCGTATAAAATCCAAGTATATGTAAAACGCAGCAATAGTTACAAATACTTATTTAACAGGGAAGAAAAAATACATTGGCTAAATACAATTAAGAAAACGGGTTGGCGTTTATACTTGCCAATTTCTTGCATTTAACGTTAACTTTCAATTTTTTTTTGAGATAAGGCTATAGTTAGAAACATGCTCAATCTTTTATATAATTCTTCTATGTCTTACCTATCTACTGACGCGAAAGAATTTTGGAATCTCTCAATATTGATTATATTATGCATAAAAAAGTTAGATGTATTTTCAGTAAATAAATACTGATAAAATGAGGAATTGTTTCTATCAGTAGGTAAATACGTAACAGATCTATCATAATTAGATTCGACAAATTTTTTATCTTTTGAACGGGTAATAATATTTTGCAAATAATGTGACAAGAATTGGTAATTTGTAAGAAATTGTAACATAAGGGAAGAGTGTAGGCAACACGTCGTGCAGAGATAAGCGGTGAATAGATTTACAGTATTACTGCACTAAATACATCTTTCTAGTGATACTTAGGTAGGTATGTTTTTTTAATATCATGGGTATAGGTTCTACTTTGGGCAATTACAGTTGACATAAATAATGGAATGTTACTATATTATACCACAAGATATGTATAACTTTAGCTATAATTCTTTCTGTGCCCTTTTGTTCTATAAACACTGGTCATAAATTATACAATATAAACCAAGCATTCGATCTTCAGTCATAGCAGTTCAAAGGCACGTTATAACTTACCATAGTAAACTAAAAGTGTCTGCGCTATACCTTCTACACCTGCTTAATTTTTGAACGTTAAAAAATATATTTAACGAAATAACAGAAATGTAATTATAAATAATTAATATTAATAGTTTATATAAATGTTATAATTAATGATTTGTATTTTTGTGTTTTACAACCTTTTATCGATATGACCAAATACTGACCGTCGATCGATTGTGTGAGCGAGATTAAATATGACTGAAAAAAGGAATTCCCGAGATTTGAATTCAGGGGATTCCCCGCATTATAGAGTTTGTCGTATGTTGACATTACCTTCAAAATTTATTTATTTTACCTATAATAAACTGCAGTGCCGAACGTGATTTTTCCAACGCACGCGTAAAAAATAATTTACGTACAAGTACCTACTTATCTAAAATCCTCGGTTAAATGCTCTTTGTGTAATGACAGCCAAAAGGACCTTATACTGTGGGAAATAGATTTTGGTGAGCTTATAACTTAATTTGCTTCAGTTAAAGCTCGAAAACGATAAGAATTATTTCTTTTATATTTATAATCATATTACATAATATCACTACAAGTCAGAGTTCTCAGAAAGATTACATTTTATAATTACATATTTTTCAATAATTGTGTCATAGCGTTTATATTTGAATTACTGCTACTGAACAACTGAATGCAAACTAAATAATGTATTGGCTTTTAGTGTACAGGGTGCCCCATAAGCTTAGATAAAACGCGCCGTAGCGTTATTCAGCAGTGCATACTAAATATAAAACCGGGGTTTTCACACGTGCTTCTTAACATTTGAAATTCGAATGCTGCATATCTTCAACAACAAAGCTAAACAAAAAGGCGTTATCGTTTAACGTAGTTCTTCATCAATAAACGTAAGATATTAACAATAAAAACGACTTCTGCACAACTTCAAATTGCAGATTTTTAATCCTAAAATTTTGTTGAAAACACGACATTTGGATATGGCATCAAGGCAAATCTATACAAGGCTGATTAGTAATTTCTATATAATTTGACACTGCTGTGTCTGTGTTTTACAGTTGTCAAGCACATTTTGCTGTTCTTTTATGTAAATTTCGTTTCATTTGCAATAATGGAATACACATTTGCCGAGTACACTGGCATGATTTGGATTCTTGGAGAGGTTGGTGGTAATTGTAATGCAGCAGCAAGGCTTTATGCTGAATGCTATCCAAATAGAAGACATCCAAACCACACAGTTATTAGAGAGAGAGAGAGAAACAGAGAGGAAGTGTTGGTCTAAAAAGAGATGGTGGTGGTTGTTCATTTATGGTAAGACAGCCCAATATTAAAGAAAATGTCGACAGTATACAGAATGTTACACGACAACGGCCTATATCCCCTTCGGAAAACGAAAGTGCACCACTTATTACCACAGGATGGCGGAGTTAGATACTGTGAGTGGCTATTAACTCAACATCGGGAAATTCCGAATTTATTGGCAATATTTTGTGGACAGATGAGACGACATCTACGCAGGATGTTAGAGGTTTTGAACAGTTCCATTAATTTACAGAAAATTTCAAATTTCGATTTATTTCTGTCGGTTATATTTATTATATTGTTTGTAAATATTTTGTGTTTATGTACTGATAAAGATTGATAACTACTTTATTGAGTTGTGGATCAGGTTTTTTTGGGAAACTACATAAAAATATTCACCGGTAACTATAAAGCTAAGATGGGTTTCAATTGAACACACTTCGTATTATAGGTTATTTTTTATTTTATATGCTTTTTATTTTATTTCTTAGATTCTCAAGCGTGCGTAGTATATTTTTAAACTCCTTTTAAGGTTATGTTGACTTTTTATTCTATTAAGCTTCAGACATATTGTGAACATGGCGAAAATTATCTGCTGTGTTCAATGCACTTTACAGATGCGTTATATAATGTTGTTCTAAGAGATTCTGTATGTTGATCGAATACTATTAGTTCTTAGATACGGAAACATTAAATGCAACGTAGACGATCTAGCCAGACATTTATTAAATATCTTGAAAGCACTCGTAAATGATTCCATCAGTTTTTCAACTTCTAATAAATACAAAATATTTCAAAAAAGTGATAAGAATACGATAAAAACAACGGATTCATATTTATGGTCACAGCATGCAGTATATTGGAAAATCATCACCAAGATTCAAAATATTTCGTTTGTCAAAAACTAGAATCAAAACCAGGCTTATTATCTTTTTTTCATAAATAGGGTGTGATTCATAAAAAATTGTGCCTGGAAGATAAATAGTAAATAGTGCTTTCTACGTTAACGTGATGCAGTGCGTTACACCACTGCGACCGCAATTTCCAGAAAAGCACAGGGTTTTTGTTGCTGGACAATTCACCCTCGCCCATTCTACATTGATTGTAACTTCATTTCTCATGAAGCACGGCGTTGTTGAGATCAGTCGTCCGCGTTAGTCACCTGCCTTGCCATCAGCAGACTTTTTTCTTTCTTAATATAAAAACTGTACTATTCCAAGGCGTGGAACATATTAAGAAAAAAGTAACTTCCGAATTAGTAGCAGTTTCTTCGCACGCGTTTGCGGACTGTTTTCAGAAACTCTTACAACTTTACAATAAGTGTAAATGTAATTTGAGTATGTAAGAAGTGGATATGTTGATACGTAGATAAGTCACTTATTCATGTTTTTATATTTATTTGAATCTCGGAATTTCCAATCGTAAAACTTTCTGGATACTTCCAGCTTTAATTTCGGAATTTGCAAAGTGCTTAATGCCATAATTTAAACTTTCTGATAAACATCTTTATGTGGACTAATATTTGCGATGTAGGGATGTGATGGTCAGACATAATAGTTTACAAAAATTTAATTATTAAAGCATAAATAATGTGAAAATAAGTAAGTAATAATATATTGCTATAAATAGTTATTAATAAAATAATATTATATTCGCCCCACGTTGTTAGCGATCATAAATATATGCTGTGCATATCTTAATATAAATAAATTATTAATTATTAAATCCAATAATCAAATTTCAAAATTTTCTTACAAAATTAAACTTAACATAAACACACATATAAAAATTGCATAAAACATCTCAGGGTTCATTTGATATTAATAACGTGGCTTCCCCAATATGATAGTTTACATACAAATACGGACTATATTATTTAAATACCTGCAATCTTATCTTTCTCATCCGCAACGGTTTTAAAATGAACTACACCGCAGAATAGTTCAAATATCTTCTCTGTAGATCGATGCAGGAATCTTTCCTCGATATGATTCATTCATATTTGTTGTGTACAGCTGCTCGAAAGAAGTTAGATCGCTGCTCCAAAATTATGTTGCAATTGAAGTTATAATACTTCAAAAGTATCAAAAACTTGTAACTCAAAACAAGTAAGAAATAATTTCACTTAATTTCTTAATTAAGGAAGCACTATCAACTTTGATTAAATAATTAACTTTGCAGGAATATCGAAGATAAATTAAACACAAACTTCAACTTAAAAACACCAGGTAAGATTTATTATAATCGAAATAACTTAACACAAATTTTAAATCAAACGAAAATCAACTACTGTTTACAAAAATAAGATTATCACACTTAACCTCACATATTACTTGTTAATTTCAAATAACTACGCCTACTGATATTCAAAACTAGACCACATTGACTTAAATTTCATATTCAGAACAAACAAACTATACGTCTGCTCCGTTTGATGGCTTAAACAGAACTAAATTCCGATAAAATCCCAAATTTTCATCTCAAATTTGAGAATACACCAATAGAAAGCTTTAAATTAATCTCCCCTTCCAAAAAGTCTTATCAATTAAATTAAAAAGGACTCTTACAGCCTAAATAAACAAATATTTCTAAAAACTAACTTCATACACGTAATCTAAGAAAAATGAGCAATCTTTGATATCAAATTTATAAGGATTTGTAACAAATAATACACACGTGTTTTAAAATTCAAGTTTTAACAAAAGTTTACATTTGAGCTCTTAAACCACTTAAAACAATTAACTAGCCACCCATTAGACTTAAATATAAACATTTACATTAACAAAATTAGATATATATATAAAATATATAATATATATAATAACATAATTATTAGGAAAATTAAACATCTAACCATATTTAAATAAACTCGCATAAAAACCTTCCTCTCATATAACATAAACTATTAACATTAATCAAAAATCTTAGTTTCTTATATTAACCTTGACATATGCAAATTTACAATGTTCAAATGACAATATTAAAAATATTCATTTTACAGGGCCCCATCATTACTATGGATACAACAATTCATCGTCAAGATGACAAACCGAAGCCCCACAACTGTTCACTCACTAATTTTCCACTTAGAACACCATTCCAACACTACACAGTGTACATCGTAGAATACTACGAAAGCTCGGAATATACCTTTTTATGTTATAAAGTTTAAATTTATAAATTAGGATAACAATAACCTCCAACAGAGCATGATTTAGCTTATAAATAAACTGATTAATCTTAATTTTAGACATAATCTGGATTATTAACAGTAAAAGCAGTAAAAACAGTATTCCTTCAACATGATCGAAACAACGTGGGCAATATAGATTATTTAGGGTAAATAACACAGCAATATATATACTGAATTCTTTGAATTTAGTCACCCTATGGTGTTTAATATAAAGAAAATAAATACGAATTTGGAAGATACAGTTGAAATATTAAATATACCATATGTTAAATTGCAAATCATCACTTTATTTTCCATTGTTAGAATTTCTTGGTCCCATGTCAATTTTTATTTTATGAATTTATACATACAGAATGATTACGCAAATGAAATTTTAAAAAATGTAACTCAATTTAATTAGAAAAATTAGAGGATGCACTTAAAAACATGTAGATTATGTCATCAGGAAAACGTGGTGCTTCTGACTAGAACTGAAAATGGCGGCATATATTATTCTAAAAAACTTGCCTTGTTAATCTAGAGAATTTATACTTTAATGTTAATTAATAATTTATATGTACTCGGAACTTCATTTAATAACAAAGTAGTGAATTTTAGAGGTTGGACACAATTGGTAACTTTATCATTTACCATTCCGACATAAATAAATTTGGGACTCTGGGTTCTTATAATAATAACTGATCGATAATAATAAACTGTGAAACCATTCTTCTATTGCAATAAACTGTTCTTTTTCTTCTTCGCAAGTTCTTCCACTTTTTGACGGATGAACGGGCCATTTACACATATATTATGTTCACCAACAGATTAACGAAGAAAAAAAGAAGAAGAAAAGGCATTCGACACTATGACATAGAAATTTGGACTGTACTAAACTCTGTAAACGCGTGTAGAGTGGACAGCAGATATACGAGACAAATAGAAAATATCTACTCAGCAGCAACAATGCACGTAGCTTTATGGGAAAATACTAATGACAACCCAATAGAGAAACGAGTGCAACAAGCCGACGCCATATCACCTAAACTATTCATATCTGCCCTTGATAGTATTTTTAGAGAAATGGAATGGACAGACAAAGGCATCAACATAGATGGCGAACGCCTTCATCACCTTAGGTTCGCCGATGACATCGTACTCATAAGTAGCGACACTCAAGAGCTACAAGACATGATCCTGGAATGGAACCATCACTCCAGAAATCTTGGCCTCAAGATGAACAGCAATAAGACAAAGATAATGACAAACGTACAAACAGATGTCAATATACAACTGGAAGGACAACAGTGGAAGAGATTGAGAGTTGGGACAAAAAATGACAACCAATAAAGGCTACATGAGCGATGAAATAACTAGAAGAATCTCTCTCTCGTGGGCGGCCTTCGGGAAGCTAAAACAAACATTTATGTCAAACATGCCCAACAGCTTAAAAAGAAAGTTATACAACCAATGCATACTTCCAGTTCTTGCATATGGATCAGAAACTTGGTGCCTTACGAAAAAACACGCAAACAAATTGGCTGTAACTCAAAGAGCTCATGAGAGATTAATACTAGCCATCAAACTTTCAGACCGTGAAAGAAACACCTGAATCAGAGAGCAGACTGAGCTGATAGACGTTATCGAAAGAGCAGCGGAATTAAAATGGAAATGGGCTGGACACGTGGCACGAAGATCAGATAACAAGTGGACGAAGAAACTACTGGAGTGGAGACCCAGAGAGGGACAAAGAAATCGCGGCAGACCGAACACCAGGTGGAGAAACGATATAAAAAGATCAGGAGACCTCCTCTGGATGAGGGAGGCGAATAACAGATGGAACGAAATGGGAAAAACCTACATCCATCATTGGATTGAAATAGGCAGATCGTGATCGTGATCGTATGTTCACGGACGTTAGCGAACCAGAGTTTCAGTGCATAATTCCACTTGATCTTCATTCCCATTGCGATTTCATTTACGTTTTCTATTTAAACACGTTTTTTTTATTTTACACAAATTTGACTAAATTTTTAACTGCGCAGCTGCATTCCGCTGGCTTACTTCTGGCAAGATCTCTTTCAAATTGTTAATTATTTTTTAAGTCACATGACGTCTATATTTTACGTCAGATATTGCAAAGGGTTAGAGTAAATTTGAGTTGGCTACTGCCAACCAGCCAGCAGGTTGTTAAGTTGCGAAAGTGATGAGAATGATATTTTTTTACTTCTCCAATAGCTCTGATGCGCGCTACACACATATTAGAGTTTCAGTTTATGAATTCATTTAGAACAGTGAGGTTCTTGATGTTTTATCAATGTATCTTCTTCGTTGATTAGTTTCTATAAATGCAGAATTATTTTTTTAGTAATATCATTTAATGTAGGTAGTATAGTGTTATTGATATTTATTTGTAATGTTTTTCAATGAAAATCTTCAACGAACTTTTAAAAGGGTGCGGTGTTAAATACAGAAGCAATTATATTACCACCGACAGGAAAGTGAGTTAGTTCATTGTAATTTTTTATTTAACGTAACTTTATCGATTCATTTTTAAAAAATAATTTCGCTTAAATTTTGTAGGCTAAGGTTGCTTTTGCCGTTTGAGATGATTTGATTCGGATCGTTTCTGCGATTTTTAAGAAACTGAAATAAACATTTACTTAAAAACATTCCATAACTCCCACTCGATTCCACTGATCAATTTTCCCTCCCCCCCTCTCTCTCTTGGTCGTTGTATTCGCTATTGTATTGTGCAGCTGTAAGACACTGTAGAGTTCTGTAAGTTGTGTACATGAAAATTATTTTTTGTGCAATTCTGTTGCTGTTGTAAGACAAGTGGGGTTTCATAATTTGTTAAAACATATGTCCTGAACTTAATTGTTTAAGTATTTGATGGATAGTTCAAAAGTAAGGGAAAGTTCGGATGAAGTCTTTCGAATTCTTTTACGTAAAATATGCTTAATATTATAGAAATACATTTAGAGCCTCATTAATATTTGCTTCTCAACCACTAAAACTGAATGGAAATTTACCAACGAGAATGCAGAATGCATTATTGACTAAAATTCGAATTCTAGCCGGGGTTGAGGGTGCTGTCGTAAATAAGCTGTTGCAACAGAACCCTCACCCTCGTCATTCTAAAAATAAAAGAGGCATTCACCCCCGTAAGCCCTAGAGGTTTATTGCTTTCTTTTCATATTCCTTCGGATCTTTTCTATGGTGCTCACAGTTTCCTTCAAACATAGTGACAAATGTTGTGGAAAATCAAGTTCTTACAACCACATTGGCCTTATTTCGCCATATAACGAGAAAAATAAACAGTTCTCACTGTGCTCGTGTTTTCGGTCATGGTTTTGTTTTATTGAACAGGTTTCGCTTTTTTTATTTAGTTTGGCTGCTGGGACTGATAAAAAGTTGGTTTTCGGTTTTAAAATTTTGTCAAGGCTTTTGTTTTTGTAGCGCTGTAAGTATTTTTTGTATTTTTTTTCTACGATGTAGTACTAAGTAGGTAAATTGTAGTATTTGTAGCTAATTTGCGATTCCAAATGATTTAAGGTCTTTACGATCAGTGTCTTAAAAATTACAGAAGCTATTTAACTTTTACTGGTATTACTGTACGATAGATTGGTAGTTGTAAATAATTATCTTAAAGTAGCCAACGAAAACAGTTTCCGTGAATTATCGCGCAAAGATATTTAATAATTTTGAAAATATTGGACTCTGTTTACCATAACCTAAAATAATACTAAAGTTAGGTGTTTTACTTAAATAAAAAAAATGTTTTTTGTTTAATTTATAATTAATTATTAATCCCAGACAACTATGTAGGGACGTATTAAATTAGTTTTATTTTAAACTGAGAGTATATAATGATGGGTTTTTGTTGATACATCTAGCATCAAACGAGACCTTTC
>JABXWE010047948.1:0-14053 GCA_014611495.1 Limonius californicus
TATAGAGTGAAGTTGTAACATACGGAAGAATACGTGGAATGATTCTCCGGTCCCAACTGATAGTAATTTTGCAAAGGAAACTGTTTAATGAAACTGCGGAGTGTTGGGAGGATGTTTCTGCTTCCATATTTAGGGACGAATATCCTAGGTATCCTACTATTGATGTAAGTACACATTACTATGCAGTGTTTCAGAGTTTCGTTGGCAACCTGCTCTTGTATAATCTGTTTAAGTAAACAGACTGTGATAGCTAATTATTTTATTTGAATAGATATGAATTTGGGCAAATTGGAAAAATTGTAAAATTTTCTTGTGATGTAATGAAAAAGACATTGTCAAGGTAAATCTAGTTCAATTTTTTTTTTAATGGGACAATATTTTTATATTTTGGGGTGCCTTCTTTATAAAAAAATGTATATTTTATTTAGATTCAGATCTAAAAGATCCAAGATCCTTAAAAAGTATCCAGATCTATTATAGATGTATTTACATTTCTGTTGTGTATATCCATTTATCTCCTCTTTCATTTATTCACAATATTATTATTGAGATGTATTGGGAGTGCAAGAGACCAATATCAAAGGGGAAACCAATACAAAAATACAAGATTACTTCTAGATAAACGGGGGCGGAGAAGATAGCAGATATGGGACAGGCTTCCTAATAAATGAAAGAGTAAAAGGAAAAAAATAATAGACTGAAAGAAGTAAACAAAAGGATAAGTCTATCAAGAATAAGAGGTCAATATAGGAAGATAGGTATTGTAAATTCATACGCTCCAACAGAAATGGCATGTCACAGACCCCACGTTACGGCGCCAAAACTTTCTTCGGAAGAAAACAAGAACTTCAGGAACGAAACCTCCGCCGCTGTACGGGATTTTCACTTGCAACGGCTTAGTAGAGGGAGTCACGGGGTTAATGGCTGTATTCCGACACAGGTCGAGAGACAAATTCACTGAATTATCTTTAAAAAAAAAGTGATCACTCTGCTAATATTTTCAATCCGACTCAAGTCAAGAAATATTCTGCCCCAGGCAAGAAAAAAAAAGCGATACGGTATATTAATTTAGCAGAGGCGCTGCCAAAAAAATTCAGACTCTAAACCACGTGCGTTCACCTTCAGAAACTTGGTCTAACTCTTGTCGCATTTGTCGTCGGCGCTGAGGTCTTAACGAGCAACCGGGTCGAACGGAGATTTAAAGTCAGCTTCCGAAAAAAACGACCAAAGTATCCAGCAGCTGGAGCCTTTCACCATATTACAAAATATGTTGCAAAAATTCTAGAACAAAATATTCCACGTGGAATTTCCGGACCATTCTGCAGACAAAGGATTCTAAGAACTGTTTTCGATCCCACGCGCAGCGTTCCCTTATGGAGTTCCGAAAAAGTAGAAATAATAAAATAGTAGTGGACTTAAGAGCGGCAATTAAATTAAGACTTTAATCCGTAAGAAGCGGCAAAATCAAACGAACGTAACAGGCAGGAGAACAACACAGTTAACAAAACTCCAAAAAACGATATAAAACTGATTGCAGGCGACCTAAACGCAAAAATAGGTAAAGGGAAAGAAATCGAAGCAATAGCTGGGAAAGAAAGTGTGCATGATAAATCAAATAACAATGGCGAAATATTAATCAACTTAGTTGCAAGAAATAATCTAGTGGTTAAGAGCACCATGCAAAAAAAAGCATATACAAAGCAACATGGTGTAGTCCAGATGGGAAAACTAGAAATCAGATAGACCATGTGTTGATTTCAAAAAGACAAGTGAACACCGCAAATCAAGTAAAATCGTGTAGGTAGGGAAGCAGAGATCGGACCAGATCAGATGATGGTACGAATTAAAATGAAGCAAGTCGGGCTAGATTATAAATGCACCCAACAGACACCAAAGAAAAGTATAACAGAAACATTAAAAAAATGAAGAGATAAAGAAAAAATACTCGGAAATGGTAGAACAGAGGCTGCAAATAAAAAGCAGCGAAAACGAGATAGAAAAGGAGTGACTCCTTACAAAAACGACCTTAACGGAGTGTGGAGGATTAATTGAAGAAACAGAAATAAAGAAGAAAGAAGACGGATTCGATAAAGAATGCGAAGAAGCAATCGAAAAAAGCAAGAAAGCAAAAAGGCAGTGGTTACAACAACATACAGAAGAATCCGAAAACAAATATAAAACAGCGAGAAATGAAGTTAAAACAATTTGCAGGAAAAAGAAGAGAGAAAAAATGAAAGAATTAGAAGAATCATATAACAAAAAAAATGCAGAAGCCTTCTACAGAATTATAAAAGGAGAAAGAAAAGGGTTTCAACAACAAGCGATAGGTTTAAGGAATGAAGCCGGGGAGCTGTGCATGAAAGAATAGAAGATAACTGAAATTTGTCAACAACATTTTGAAAAGATATTCAGAAACCAAGAGGCACAGAGAATAGAACAAAAGTGAAATACAGTTACGGAGGAAAAACTATCAAACCAGGAAGACCTTAGAAGAATAATAAACCAGGGAAAAAGTAATAAAAGTTCTGGTACAGATAAAATTTCCCTAGAATGAATAAAATACGGAAATGTAGAATTGGGGGAAAGAATTTTTGAACTAATTAAAAAATATAGAGAAAAAAAGAAATGCCAAAGGAACGGGAAGTTGCATGGATCTGCCAAATTTTCAAAAAAGGGAACAAACAACTGACTGAGAACTACAGCCCAATATAATGGCCTCACTAATCAACGAAAAAGTCGGAGCCGAATCCAAAGAAAAGATAGGGGAGTACCAGGCAGAATTCAAAGAGGAGAAATCAACGATTGATCAAATATTCTTGATAAGACAAATAATTGAAAAATGTAAAAACATGAATTGGAAGTTTTGGAATAGAAGACCTGAGCCAAGCCCGAAACCAAGATCCAGTGTGCTGTTACCCAAGCAACTACAAATGTTTACTTCATTAAATGCTTTTGATAATGACATATTGTATGTCGAAATACGTATAAAGCCAAAATAAAAATAAATACCTGTTGAAATTGCCTTTTATTATTATTAATATATAAAGAATATAAGAATCCACGCACTGTACATAGTTTTAAAACAAGCCTATGACAGAATGGAAAGAAAAGAAGTAATAAAAGCAATGGAAGAACTACATTATGATCAAGATACAATAGTCTTAGTAGCAATGACTGTGGGAAGATCAACAAATAAAGTAAAATTTAAAGGCTATCTATCCACAGAATTCGAAAGCAACGTGGGTCTAAAACAAGGTAACCCTCTATCGCCACATCTGTTCAACATTGTTGTGGAACACATTATAAAGAAAGCCAGAATCAGCACCAACACAAGCATTGTTAACGGACCATATCAAATTTTGGCTTATGCAGATGATGTGGAAATAATATCCAGAACAAAGGAACAATTAAAAGGCATAATAAAGAATTTGAAAAAGAGGAGAAGGAAGTGGGACTAGAAATAAATACAAAGAAATCACACTACATGATTATGGGTGACTCAAAACAAAACGAAAATCACGAGCTGAACATAACAACAAGGACAACAGAAGAAGAGATAACCTTCAAATTGACTAACAGTGTGACATACTTAGGTGTCAATGTAAACAGTGAAGGAAGAAGAACTCTTATTAGAATTAATAAAAAATCAACTATTTTACGAAGACATAATAAATAATTTTTCTGCATTAAAAGGCAGAAGGATAGACTTGGTCTACAGAAAGTAGGTTAGTTGACATTGAATTATATTTTTTCCATTTGTTATTATTAAGGTTATTATAATAGCACTTCACCTATTTTTTTAAACGCGAGCCGCCACCGCTGTACAGTAGTACATTGGCAAGTTTTACCTTAGTTTTCTCTTCGGTACGGAGTAGAGAGAGGCACAATTGGGGTGTTTCTAGATTCTTCGGGAAGCAGGAAATATTCGCAGGCACGCACCTGAAGACTAGAACACGAGGGAGACAACGCTATAGGCCAGGACTTTCTTTGACGAAGAAAAGAGAGACGGGAACTTCAAATGCCAAAATCTCCGCCGCTGTACAGGATGATCACTTGCAACGGCTCACAGGAGACTGTCACGGGATTGAAGGCTTCTAATCCGACAAGTCGAGAGAACAATTTCACTTAATTGTCTTTACAAAAAGCTGATACTCTGCTAATATTTTTATTCCGACACAACTCGAAGATTCTTTTGCCTAAGCCAGAAAACGAAACGATAAATTCAATTAGCAGAAGAGAGCAGTCAACAACCCGGTTTCCAACAATCACGTCCGTTCACTCCCAGAGGCTAGTCTCCACTAACTTCCCCCTGCCGCAAAATCTCCCACCAAACGAAATTGTTCTAGAACAAAATTCTTGCACGTGCGACTTCCGGCGAATCTGCAAGCAAAGAGTTCCAAGAACTGCATTCGGTCGGCATATCCAGACTGCACAAGTAGGTACGTCAAACGGAACTTTCAAAGGCTTTGCAAAAGTGACCCCCCATAACTTAATCCTTAAAAATAATAAAATAGCAATCGACTTAAGAACGGCAAATAAAATAGATCTTTAATTCCTATGAAGCGGCAAAACTAAACACGAACATAACGTGGTTTAATGAATTTTACCATTTAAAGTAAATGCAAGTTCCATTAATTCACTCTGTTCTCATGTTATTACAGTGAAACACACAATGTAGAAGTTCTTATCTTATAAATAATTTATTATTTGTCCCAAATAAATAATAAAAGCTAGAATTTATTGATTAAATATTAATTGTTAGTCCATAAATGTTCAGAATTTCACAAAAATCATTAAATTGATTTCAAGTATGAAAAGATAGTATAAAATCTATGTGTATAGAGGCACCCAACTGGTTCTTCTTCTACAGTATATTCGAATCGAATATAGGTAGGCAATTAACATGCAGTGTGATATGATGTTACAAGTTGGTTGTTTTTGTATGATACATACTGTACAGAGAAATAATAGAAATTCAAAACATATAGGGTGTTCCATTAAAAAAAAATCTTAAAAATATATTAAACTCTTAGATCATACACATTTACATGGATAATACTACTCCATAAGAAACTAGGTACGTCACTGTTGTAAGGATCCCAACAAACCTTTTTTATCTGTCTCTTTTGCCGTTGCATGACATCCAATAATGTTGTTTCACTTGTACCCTTTTCAATATTGGCGCTCGCCCAGTTGCTGTTGACGTATGGCGAGAATTACACAAATTAAACTGTCAGTGAGAAAAGTCACAAGAACAGCGCATAACCTGCAAATGTGGAAACGTTTCGTGTTATTGAAATTTTTAATTTTAATCTAAAATGGTGCGAAAATGCGTTATTTGCAGTGCTCCTCAATCAAGGAATTGTTTGTTTTCATTTCCGTAGACGTAGGTAGAGTGTTTATACTTCAAAAAAGAATAATTCGAATGATGTTCGTCCTTTCACCAAGAGAACATTGCCGACCAATTTTTCAGAATAATCGTATACTAACGTTAACATCCATATTTATACAAAAGTGCGTCCTGTATGTGAGAAAGAACCCTAAAAACTTCCCTCTTGTAAATAATAATCACACTTACAGCACCAGATCCTGTAATAACTTTCAGATAGGTTACTATAATTTAAGCTTATACAAAAAGTCTCCAAGATACTGCTGTACCTCTCTGTATAATAAACTGCCTAGAAATCTTAAAAATATCATAAATGAAAAGACGTTTGATGGACAGTTCAAAACTTTTTTAACGGAAAATGCCTTCTATACTTTAGAAGAGTATTTAAACCTTAGAAATAAATAAACATTATACTAGATTACTGTATTTTTTACTTTATTATTTATTTAATAAGTATTTGACAATTATAGAGGTGTCAAATAATTAATTTTGAAAAATGGCAAGAATGGTTTTGTCGCAAGATTTGAAAGACTGCGATAATTGCACTGGTTTATATTAGTTACATTTACTACATATTTAAATTTCCCGCCGTACAACGCGCGTGAACGCATGCGTAGATTGCATAAGGGTACAGAGAAAGATGGGTAGATATGATTTATTAGTATTAGGAAGAGAAGGAACAAAAATAGTTTGTCTGTGATATCTTCACAACACACTTTACAATCTGTTATCATATCCATGTAAATGTGTATGATCTAAGATTAAACTGCAATCATAACATTCATTTTTTTTTCTTTTATGTCATTGAATTCTGTAGAAAAACACTAAAATTTTGCTAATTTATTCGAATTCATATCTATTGAAATAAAGAAGTTACATACTGTGAGCTGTTTCCATGAACAGACCCACCTTAATTGCAATTGTTTTGAAATCATTTTTTATTTACTATTAACATGCTTGTGCATAGTTTGATAGAAAAGGAAAAAATATATGAATTGCTGCATCTTAGTCCTGTGCAAATGGATTGCATGTAATTAAACAAAATAAATAAATTGCAGCAAGTATATATAACTGAAGAGGAAAAAACCTATTCGATTGATCTGAGGCCTTTTATGAATCCATCTCCTTATTCCGTTTTACATGTAAGTTGTCCTTTTATTTGTTTATGTAAGTGTTGCAATTAATCTCATTTTTATCGTAGTCCACTTCTTTGCCAAGAATGTTCAGACTTTTCCGGGCACTTGGATTGAGACACTTACCGATTGTTAATGACACTAATGAGGCAAGTATTCAGTTTTTTGTATGGATGCGTAGGAAATAAAACATCGAGTTTACTTTTAATCAAGCGGATTTTTATATTCTGTAAGATAACAATTATTTATTGTTGTGCGGTTAAAGGAATTAATTTTTTTGGATGGTTGTGGTGGGTTTACTCATTTCTTCAGAATGGTACCAGCAATTAAAATAATAGTTGTTAATTTTTAAATAATTTATAGGTTATTGGAATGGTTACAAGGAAAGATCTAGCAAGATACAGGGTATGGCACCATCAAGGTCGTATGGGTGTGGAAGAACTACTAATTTCTAAAGAAATATAATTAGCATTTCTAGAATATTTATTTTTTTTTAGTAAATTTTAACCAAATATTTATATTAATGTAGTGTAAATACAAAGTGATTTTTTAAAAAGTCAATTGCAGTAGCCTATGGATTGTCCCGTCTATCTTAAGCTTTAGAATCTGGCAATATAAAAATTGTAACAGAAAGAAAGAAATCTTGACGAAAAACCTGTAATTTACTTACCTTAATAAATTACAAATCAGTTGCAACTAAATACTTGTTCATTTTCACATTTTGTTGGGCCAAAATTTTTAACTACCTGAACTGTCACACAGTTTGACATACAGGTAAATGTCATTCAAAGCTCATTACAGCTTACTGCAGACGGAATAGCTTTTTTTCTAGGTTTGCTGCAATTGACTTTTTAAAAAATCACTTTGTAAGTATCAGTATCTGTTACATATATTATATTTTTTATTTAAAGTTGAAACCCCAGTGGTGTGTTCCGAGTGTTAATATTTAATAATACCAAAGTTCCTATATATTTTTTTATTTTTCCAGTTCACTCAAGTGTGTTTCACACACAAAGAGTATAAGGGTATAAGCTGTCCTGCAAACCACTATTTTTTAACCAATGTGCGCATAATAAATTTTTAGTGTGTTCTATCTCAAAGTAAATTGATATAAATCGTCAATTCTATAGTATTTATTTCGGAAAACTTATTCTTTTAATTTCATTTGTTCAATAAACCTATAATTAAACCTTGCACCCAGAGCATGTCAAATGTTTAAGTTAATCGATTAAAATAATATTTGGATCATTTTACTGAATAATTACCACACTGTAACACAGTTTTAGTGGCTTTTTACAAACAAATCAAACTCGATCAGATGAAGAGTTGTCAATGATTTCAAACAAAGGAAAAAATTTATAAAATGCCTAAAACACTGTGAACCTAAAAGGGAATATTGCGGAAAGGATTCTGGTTGGTTCCAAGTGGAGTAAAGGACAGCTTATAACATATGATCTAGCAAAAAAACCCAAATAGTATATTACCATTTAATTATGAAGTAACGAAAAATAAAATGTAACTATGAAATAAATAGTTTTGTTGTAAAAAATTTATTTGCAAACTATTTCTACATGGTAATAATACATAAATTATCCCGTATTGCTACTACTTTTAAGTAGACTGCATGGGAAGTTTAAATGACTGGCACTTCATTTTACAATAATGATTTTGTCATTATTAATCATAAACTATTAAATCATTAACATAAAAAATACTTAAACCTATCAGTGTAGCAGATATTATATCTTACATAAAAACGATATTGAAAAATATCAACCGAGAGCTGTGGATCACAACATAATCTGGCAACCAGCATGCACATGGTCCATCACCTCTACCTTGAGAAGCCCCACATGCTCTTTCAATTGGTTCACGAGGGAGGCAATCTCGACGTTCTCACTCTTTAAATGTTTCACTTTATCTTCTAGTCGCGAAATACGTTCCAGCTTACGCGTGCGGCACTTGGAAGCAGCGAGGCGGTTGCGTTGTCTTTTTCGTTCAAGTTTTATACGTTCTTGGGCCTCCATATCGACAGGCGACATTGGAGGAGTTGTGCTGTTGATGTTGGGAACAGTTTGAGGTTCTTCCTTCACAATTGGTGGTAGGTATCCAAGACTAGGCTGTTCTAAATCCGTGTAAACCGTTCCTCCAGATGAGTTGTCAGATGCTAGAAAACAAATTTGATTACACTTAGCTTAAGAATGCAATACTAATAACCATCCAAGGAATATTATATCAAATGGAGAATGTTTACTATGCAAGTATGAATAATCACGTAGAAATGTTGCAACAGATATGGGAAGAATGTGATTAATTGGGGGAGGGGGAGTGATACCAAATTTGGTCAAAATTGAATTGTCTAGATGTCAACACAATCGTTACGAACTGAACATACCTTGAGTCGTGCTTGCATTGTTATGAAGATCATTTAAGGCATTGACAAATCCACTCGCAAAGGTCTCGGGATCTTCTGTTACAGGTCTGAATAGAGAGCCCGGTGTGGGTGTGTTGGCCATTCCGTTAGCCAAAATCATGTTTTCCAGCTCAGGTGTACCCACTTTGAGCATATTTAGGTCAGGTGATGACAAAACAGAGTTCCCGGCTGGCAAATTCAAGTTTGCTTTTTTGGCTTGATTGAAATCCAGCGTCAAGCTCCGCTTCATGCTGTTAATTTTATGGTTGTCTCCTAGTGATCCACTCATTTTTCAGTTGTTCTTAAACAATTCCCAACCTAACCAGGCCCACAATCCGAAGAATAACTTGACTGGAAGCAGAACGATTCCCAGTAGAATGTAGTAGGTTGTATCAGATAATTCCATAAAATCTGAAATGATTAGAGTCGATTAAAAAAAGGCATGTGGGAGTAATTAATGTTGTGGTGAAGTAATGACTGTCGAGGTGTGTCCTGACCTCTTTGTGATGCGACTTGTTGCTTATTACAAAATACAGCTAATAATAGTACACTAACCTCATGCACGTTTGTTGAGGGTGGTATATCTAACTCTGATGATTCACACTGTTGGAGCAAAACTGTGAGATTCGGCGTTGACTGGTTGTTTTATCAAGAAGAAAATCCAAGCCTTTCTTCTTCGAAACAAACGTACTGGGGATTATTTCAAGCGATGAGTCATTCCTTTCACGTACATTTCAAGGAATTTCTGACGTCAGATCATAGATGTAATCGTTGATTAATAAACCACCAAGATAGCTCACTTTTTGGAGGTGTCTCGAGCACCGGCTGTTCTTGTATGTCGTAAATATGATTAAATTCACTGGAACTGAGGCAAACTATGCAGCAGGTCAACGCATTGAGCATAATTATACCTTTGTACGCGTTTGTTTTTCGTTAACTGTAAGAATTAAAATTGGGAAAACAACTCTATAATGTCCCCTAATGTTCATTTCTTCCTTCTACATACTAATCGTTTTTTTTTCGTCTAATAATTTCAAAGCTTTGATCAATAATAACCCTAATCTTTATACAGGGATAATCTTAAATGGTGGAAAATATTTACATCACGCGATTTTGCATCAAAAACTGAGCAAAAAATTCTACAAACGTTTTGCTCGAAAATGTTTAGTTTTGAAGAATTCTTAAAGTTTTGTAAACTTAGCAACACTGTGTGGTCAGTCGTACTGAGCTGCGTGTTAAGTAGCCTGCGATTCACATACAACACACTTGATTTAATATGGAACCTAAGGAGATTGTATACAGGCAGCATACTAGCCCTTCTTCATGGTAATATTCTAATTTTAATATGCTGCTTGAATTTTTGAATTAACAGTATATAACTAGTAAGAAAATATCGATTACCTTTTAAGTTTTATATTTTGTAAATTATTGCAGTTGCTCAAAGTGGCTACCCTCAACTTCTATGCATTTCAATCACCTACGTATTATGCTCCCTTCTAGATTTTGAAGCATATTGTTTTGTCGAACCAGTGGCGGCTCGCGGGTGAAAAATTAGGTGAAGTGCTATTATAATAACCCTAATAATAACAAATAGAAAAAATATAACATTTTTAATCTTTTCGTAATGAGTTTTAATCTCTATCGGACTTCTTGATATTAATAATGCTAAAAGTTCTTTGAAATTTCCACGATTTGCTGAGTCACTGCTTTCGTCGTGTCCGAGAAACGCTAATTCTTGCTTGCTTAAATACAAAACTGTGTCGATAACTGTTTGGAGGAAAAGTCTATTTAATCGAACATTTTCATTAAATTGTGCTTTAAAAAGTCTCGCGTTTCTTTTAAAGCATCGCCTATGGTGGTTTGATTTTTCTCAAAATTCTTTAACTTCAATGCACATATTAAATGATCTTTAGAGTCGGCATGTTTATGTAACGTCCTTGTAATATTTAACAAATCTGCACATCCCTCCCTGTTCCAGACAGACTGTTTTGTACAAAAGAGCGAGCAAGGCCAACAAAATAATTTTTGTACTATTGGGCTGCTACATAACCATTTGTATTCGGTGAACCAAGAAATTTTAAACTTAAGATTATATGATTTTCCACTACCTTTTTTTAAATATTTATTGGCGGAAATTGTCAAACCAGCTGTAGGTCGCCCTTGATTTAAAATGTCTTTTTTATCTTCTTCCTTCCAATGCCTGAATGGCGTCTCTAACAAGCTGCACACTATGTCATTAATAGGATTCATAGTTCTGGTAATTATCTACCTATAAAAGTAAACATTCCAAAACATAAGCACACATGACACACGATACGAGTACAAATGCACAACACAATCAACAATAGTAATAGTTACCAATTAACTATATATAATTCATAAACGAACGAATAAAATAAAAAACCGCAATATGAAGTTCTGCGGTTGTTTGCGAGTCAACTCTTCACTTGCGCGTTTCACCGCGAACCAATTCTAGATAGTGACGTAGGCGTTACCATGGCAACGGAGGTGTAAGTGCAGAGTTAAAATACGTTTGAGGCCGACTCTTCACTACAATTGCTCGAGTGCGGACTGCATTTAAAATTTAAATTTTTGTTTGTTTTCACTAAGCTTATTGTATCTACGAGTACATATGCCATAAATAAACGACTCCTAATAGGTGTAATGCCGATAAATAATTTGTTATGTAATTTAAATAAATATTCGCAATTGAATGAAAATTTTAGGTGAAGAGGCACTTCACCTACTTCAGTTGGCGAGCCGCCACTGCCCGGAATCCAACTTAAGACTGCCAATAACTCCCCGTTTATGAGGTTAACAGCAAATTGGTATAAGGCTTTATCGCTCCATTTTTGATTCAGAATCAGATGGTATGTCTATTATCCGCCGTTTATGATTCACCCTGTATTTAGTTCTTAATAGAACACTATAACGTTATGCTTGTTTGCCTAAGGATATCCAAAAACTCACGGGCAGATCGAGGAGAGTAGGGGGCTAGGGAAAAGATGTGTAGCAATGTATAAACTAATAATGTTGCATTCACTCTTTGAAGTAATAACATTAGTTCGTGCATTTAGAGTTGCTGTGCTCTTTGCTAATGATTTCCAGAAACTCACTGACGGATCGAATGAGAGAGAGATGGACGCAATTACCATTTACATGGCAATATTAATTTTTTAACCTTTCCATTTGATAGGAGTGATGTAACTATATTCCACATACCCTTATTTGATTTGTCTTTGTTGATTCAATTTATGAAGTAATTATTTTTAGTATTTCTGATTAACTGCGTTAATTTGTTTTTATATATAGCTGTTATAGTTCTCTCTGGCTTTGCTGTCTTGGGGATTATTTTCATAGTGTAAGAACAATTTTTGTTTGGTATTTATAGATTGAATGATACCTTTTGTAATCCATTCCTTTCGTTTAATCTCATTTTTCTTTTGCTTTATAACTAAAGTTGCATACTGAACTGCTTGTTATCTTCTGGGTAAGATAATTGGCTGTTTCTTCGGTGTTCAAGTAAGCAATGTTTGCTTCAAAGGGAATTCTTTCGAGATAGTCGGTCAGTTTACTGTAGTTTATTCGTTTTGTACTCCTTAATACATTATTTTATATTCTTATTTATTGCTGGACTGAGCTTCTATGTATAAGCTATTCATGATTGGGTAGCGGTTAGTTATTTCATAATGAAGTATGATTGAACAATTTGATATGAAGGGTTTGTTAGTCTTGATAAATATATGGTCACTGCATGATTTGGAATTTTTTGTATTCTGATAAAATCATTGATAAGTGATTTATATCCACTTTCATATAAAGTACTTAAATAATCATGGCTAAGTTCTACTTCCGATAGAATGTCCTACTATAAAGTTAAAGTCTGCATTAAGTAGTTCTTTAAGTTGTTAAATTCAGTAGGATCCGAAGGTGGCGGTCTATAAATTGATGTGATATTGAAGGTTTTCCCTTTTTCTGCTAGGTATATTTTCACAATTTTTCAATATAGCAACTTTCATATTCTTCAATATTGAAATAATTCTGGTTAGTAATTTGCAATGTTTCAGTAAAAAAAAAATAACCTCAAACAGCTTTTGAAATTGGTTTAGAAATACAATCATCTCACCAAATTTTTTTGTTATGTTTCTTATATTATTATGGAAAATATTAAATGAAAACTTACTGCCATTTATTGCTAAGATTTCCTTGCACTGTTCAATGTTATTTACTGTATGTGTTTCTTCATCTTCGTGATTAAAATCTCTAATGAATTGATCCAGCAACAACTTCGTAATTATAGTTGGTTTGGTCTCTACTTGTACACATCTTCTCTTGATGAATGTAACAGTCTTCGGACAATGCTTCATAGTTGATGTTTAGTTTGCAGTCTTATTTTTCATTAGCGTGAGCACAGTTTACACAATAAGGATTTTCCATCCGACATTGTTTTACTCTGCGATTGCCTCCACAAGCAGAGCATGCTATTTGTCTTCTGCATTCATTTGATTTATGTCCGTAACCACTACAATTAAAACAGGTTTTTATGTTCAGATCTTCATACACTTTATCTGTTTCCCATCCTATGTTAATTTTCGTATTTACATTTTTTTAAAGGTTTTTCCTGATGTTTCCAAATATAATATCCATTTCTTAGTTCTTCTGGACTGTCTGGAGTATTTGATTTTGATTTTGTCGCTTTCATCTGTCATGGTTTATTGCTATTAGTTCATCCATTAGTGTTTCTTTATTTTCATATTTATGTTTTAAGGCTGTTATTATTATTCTTGGTGATTTAAATGTTGTTGTTTCATATTCTTTTTCTAATTTTTCTGTTGCTAATGATTTTAGTCGATCTGATTCTTCATTTGTATTGGTTGCAATAGTGATTCCACCGTTTTTTATATATTTTAATAATTTTTTGCTAATTTTTGCAGTATGTGGGTTTGTTTTCGATTGCACTGTTTCTTTGGTTTTATTGCTTGATTGTTCATAAGTTTTGGTTTTATAATGACTTTTTGTACTTTATTTTTATTGTGCGCTTCAGCACTTTTAATTATTTGTCTTTCTGAATGGTTGTTTTGGGTAATAGACACATATAAAGGGACTTAGGTTGATTGT
>JABXWE010047951.1:0-20468 GCA_014611495.1 Limonius californicus
ATATATATATATATATATATATAATATATTTTATCTTTGGCGGCTTATTTCGAAAAGAAAACATGGTACAACCATACTGACAACATTTGATCCATTAAATAGCACTTCCCACTAACTAACAAGCAAAAATGTGGTAGTTAATCGAAAAAATAAACAATGACGGGGATGAAAAACAGAGGGATGTCCAAATATAATAAATACAGGATGTTTTATAAAAATCGAGGTAAGCAAGTAAGCAGCAAGTAAGCCCAGAGTCTTGCGAACAGTACCTACAAGAGAGTCCGAAACAACACCAGAACGATGGTAAGGCAAATAAAGGATGAACACTGGGAAATTTTCTCCAAAAAATGGAAAACGACTTCTATGGACTGCAAAAGCAGATAGGGCGACTGATCAGGCAGCAAAGGAAAGAGGTAAATGAGTTCATCGAAACCAACCAAATAAAAACAGAGACCTGGGTCAAATATTTAATTGAACTCTATAAAAATGAAGATTCTGGAATTGAAGCAAACACACCAGAAATAGTAACCAACGGAGACACACTGGTAGAGACAACAGACGTACAGCGAGCATTAAGGAAGCTAAAGAATAGGAAAAGCCCACGCCAGGACGATATCACCAACGAACTACTCAAACACGGTGGAGATAACCTCAGTCAACAATTAACCACCTTGATCAACAAAATATTCTCCAAGCACAACATTCCAGACGAATGGTGGACCAGCACTACGATCCTCATGTTCAAGAAGGGCGACCAATAGATACCTACAAACTACAGAGGGATCAATCTCCTTAACACTACCCTAAAACTTACCACAAAGGTCATAACAAACCAAATAAATGACTCCATTTCTCTGGCAGAAGAACAACAACGATTTAGGTCGGGAAGATCCTGTACGGATGCCATATTTATTATAAGACAAATGGCAGAAAAATCGATAGAAGACAACAAACCAACATACATGTGTTTCATAGACCTAGTGAAAGCATTCAATCGTGTACAACTGAAAGACGTAATACACCTCCTGTACAACAAACAGATTCTCTACAACCTAGTCAAGACAATTGAAAACATCTATAAGACAAATAAAATCCAAACCAAAATAGACGGAGAACTCACCGAAGTAATACCATTGGACAACGGCAGCCGACAGGGAGATTCATTAAGTTCGCTTCTGCTCAACATAATCATGGATAATATAATAAAGAAAGTACGAAAGTTAAAGGGATACCAAATGGGAGAGAGTAAAATCACAATCCTGTGTTATGCCGATGACGCAGTATTAGTAGCGGAAAATGAGGATACCTTCAAAGGCGTCTATACCTATTCAAGAAGACGGCTAAAACATTCAATATGGTAATATCCGCTGGCAAAACCAAATGTATGACAACCTCTAAAACACTTCTCAGATATAAGCTAGTCGTCGATGACAAAATTATACAGCAGGAAATGAACTTTAAATACCTCGCCATAGAAATATCAAGCTATGGAGATGTTAAAACAGAAGTAAGGGAGCAAGCGACGAAAGCAACAAGAATAGTAGCATGCCGAAACAAAACAATATGGCGAACCAAACATATTGGAATTGAAGCTAAGTCCAGAATTTAGAAAACTTCAATTAGACCAATAATGACGTACCTATACAGCGGAGACGCGGCCCGAAACATCTAAAACCAAACGATTATTGAAAACAACCGAGATGAAAGTGCTGCGCAGAATAGCTGGAAAGACACTACTATTGGATGGAGAAAGGAACGAAAACATCAGAAACACATGCAATGAACAGGCAATTTTCCTAAATCAGAGAAGGAAGAAGAAGAAGAAAAAGTAAGTATCAAATGATTGAGTCAGCATAGCAATTGTAGGATGTTGCATTAGGAAATATAGAAAAGAACAGTGACAAGACTACAGCACTATAATAATACACAGGGTAGCCTATTACAAAAATTATTTCTCGACAAGGAAACATGCTTTTGCTAAGGACATACGTCACATCTCCCTACGACTTTTATATATTTCATTACAGAAGCTATCAAACAAAATGCAACGTTTCATTTTCTGTGAAATCATTTTTTAGTACGTACACTGTTTTTTCTTGGAGTTTGGAGAACCAATAGGCTAACTGAATTTTTGTAATTGCTGACCGGAAAATATCTATGGATATTTAAACGAATCATCTACTTACGTTTTTTAGTCAAGAGTTTGCATTGGATTTTTCTTTCAATAATCTATTTGAGCATCCTGTAATTTTCCTTCCTCATGAATATCCCAATTGCTGTGTTTTTTTTTTTCTTTAATGTTTAATAATAGTTTTTGTTGGTTCTTCGCACAATTGAAGACCTCGGTGTTTTCAATTCACTGATCCCATAAAATTTTAAGAGTACATCCATAGAAATACATTTCGAAAGTGTTGATTCTTTTCTCAGCGCTGGTATGTAAGATTCAACATTTGCATTCATGCAATAAAATGGAGAACACATAGTGTTTGGTCATTCCGATCTTGAACTCAAGCCTGAAATCTAATATTATATGTATATCAATGTTTTCGAATTCATTAATTTCGGTTTCTCCGGACCTGTTAAAAACTTAATCTTTTTTATTTCGTCCATTGGGATCCTCTATTATAGGTTCCGGAGGCACTGCAGCCTAAAAGGCTTATTGTGCTCACCCTCGGTATTTAATGCACTTAATCTGCGATGTTGGTACCCTGTAGCAAGGTACACGTGTCGCTCACAGGGTGTCTGCTACAGTTTCTCATTTCAGTCTAACTACATGTGGTATTTCCACCAAATTTCTTGATCCTCCTGAGGTACTCCTTAACTGTCGCTTGTCCTGTTAGAAAGCCGGTGAGGATTCTAAGCTGTGTCCTGCTTAGTTTAAGCAATTCTTTAGGTCTTTTTGAGCTGGACTTGTTGATCCCATTCTTAATCTTAGGTTTTTATAATATTTTTGGTGTTAAGAAAGACGACATAAACTATCTTGCAGGCTGCTGAAATGTGTTAGTATATGCAGATGCCAAGAAGACGCTGAGTACAAAGAGTAACAAGTGAAACAGTGCTTGACAGAATTAATGCTTGTCTACAGTTAGTAAATACAGTGAAGACGAGAAAAATGGCATACCTCGGAAACTTAATAAGATGTGAAGATTACGACCTGTTACAAGTTATGATACTAGGGAAAATTGAGGATAAAAATGGGATATGTTATAAAAGAAACTCTAGGTTAAGAAACGCTAAATAATGGAACACAAAAATGCACTAGTAGTGTTCCATACGGCACAACACAGAAATGAACACGCCATAATTATCACCAAGCTCAAGAGAGATGGCACCTAGGAGGAGGGGTTTTGGTGTATGATGATACCTAGTTATTTTTACGAGGGAATTTGTTCGATGATGTTGCCATTGATTTGTAGGATTGCGCTGTCTGATATTTTTGAGATTGTCATCACCTTCGCCTTGGAAACATTTATTGAAAGACCATATTTTTTACTATATTGGACTAAGTATGATTATGATGCTATCTGTATGTCGGAACACTGGCAATCCGAGACAAATTTAAAATTAATGAAAGTGCCAGGTAACAAGCTTGTAAGTTATTTCTGTAGGTCTAACTTCCAGCATGGTGGTGTATCTATTTTCTTAAAAAACAACATTAAATGTAAGCCTCTGAATTTAGATCCATACAATAGTGAAATTAATGTTGAATTTTGCGGGGTTGAATTATTAACAACCAAAATGATAATTATAACTGTGTACCGCTCTGGCAATGGAGATTTTAGCTTATTCTTAGACAAGTTAGCAAATGTATTAGATATATATGTTACTATCTCAAAAAATGTGATACTTTTAGGAGACTTTAATGTCGATTTTAGCAGTAACTCTGCAAATTTAAGAGATCTTATGTGTGTAATATCTTCTTATGGTATAAACCCTGTTATAACAGACTTTACTAGAATAGGAAAAACGTCTGCATCCTGCATTGACAACATTTTAACAAACTTAACTGTTAATAATTATGCGTGTGGTGTTGTTGATCCCTGTCTGTCCGACCACTGTGGCCAGTTTATTAATATCACTGCGATCACAGATGCTCCTAAACCAACATATAGGAGGAAGATAACTATACATGGCCTAGGCCTAGAAAAATTCAGAGCGGCCTTGTCAGATATTGACTGGACAATCTTTTGCGACCCAGACTTTAACGTAAGCCGACTGTCTAAGTTTCTCGTAAACCATTTTAAATCGCTTGTACATAAACATTTTCCGATAAAGAAATGTTCTAATAAAAATAAGCCCGTTGCTCACTGGTTTAGTGATTCACTTAGGCAACTAAGAGATAAATTATCCTGTGTAAAACTGATTTATAATGTTAGTAAAAATCCGGATGTACTAATTAAGTATAATGCTTTACGTAAACAATATAAAATTGAAATTATAAATGCAAAAAAATGTGCTTACAACAACTTTATTGTAAACTCCGACAATAAGGTAAAAGATACTTGGAAACTAATCAACGCCGAAAGAAATGGCGGATGTTCAGTTAAACCTGATCCAGATATTGCACCGGATCTTTTTAACGATTACTTTGTTACCATAGCCAGCAATTTAATTGCGTCACTTCCCCATACTAACTATGACGCGATGGATCTGCTTGAAGCAGTCCCAACTCCAACTTGTTTGTTTAATCTTGAAAGTGTTACACCTGAGGAGGTTTGTGAAGCTATAATGTCTTTAAAAAATTCATGTTGTCTAGATGTTTATGACTTGAACAGTAAAATAGTTAAAGAGGTAATGGATATAATTGCATTTCCTTTATCCCTGCTTATAAATGCCTGCTTTAAATCTGGCGTTTTTCCTGAAGTATTTAAAATCACAAAAGTGATTCCACTTTTTAAAAAAGGTGATGAAACTGTTATTGACAATTACCGCCCTATTTCAATTATCCCAATTTTTGCCAAAATATTCGAAAAAATTATAAAGGCTAAACTAGTTCAATATTTTGAGGATAACTCTCTCTTTAATCCTAGCCAATTCGGTTTTCGCAGCAAACAATCTACAACTCAAGCCGTTCAGAAAGTGGTTAACTATATAGTCGAGGGGCTTGAGGAAGGTAATCACACGGCTGTTACATTATGCGATCTCTCGAAAGCCTTTGATTGTGTCCCGCACGATGTCATTTTGCATAAGCTAAGTTTTTATGGTGTAAGAAATTCATCACTCAGTCTTTTCACATCTTATTTTCAAAAAAGAACACAATGTGTGAATATTAACAACGTAAATTCTGCGCTCAAGCAAGTAGTGCACGGTGTCCCTCAGGGGTCCGTATTAGGTCCTCTTCTATTCATTATTTATATTAACGACCTGTACCATTACATGGTTCCCAAATGTTGTGTGTTATTTGCCGATGACACTACTTTACTTTCTTCTGCGAAAACTCTTGATAGCTCTCTACAATTGTCTGTCCAAAGTGAGAAACAAGCTGAAAAATGGTTCTCCACCAATAAACTTAAACTTAATCAAGACAAAACTCAAAGGATTACTTTCTCATCTATTAATAACGTAACGATAGGGGTCAACGTCCATTTGCTAGGAGTGGTACTTGACAAATCCTTAAAGTGGTCGTCTCATGTTGACTATCTTAGCAAAAAAATATCCAGCGTCGTATTCCTGCTCAGAAATTTAAAACAATTTGTAACCCCTGACATTTTAAGATTGGCGTATTTCTCGCTATTTCATTCACTCATCAGTTATGCCACAATTTTATGGGGAAACTCATCACATGCTTTACGGATTTTTCGTCAACAGAAAAAAGCAATCCGGATTCTTGGGAATGCAGGCAGCAGGGAGCATTGCCGTCCTATATTTATTAAATTTGGGATAATGTCATTACCATCTATATATATCTATGTGACCTTGCTTGAAATTCACAAGAATATAGACAATCTTCCTGTTAACAGAGACTTTCATGAACATAACACGAGATTCGGTAATGCACTAAGGAATTCTCGATTTAGGCTTCGAAAATCCGAAAAGAATTCCCTGAATCTCAAATTATACAATCATTTACCTGTTTTTGTGAAAGCCTTGAATTTCAGCTGTTTCAAATTCAAGGTAAAACACTATTTAATTGACAAATGTTTTTATGGCGTTCAGGAATATTTGGACACTCCCTTTTGTTTACATGTTTAGAAGTTTCGCTGTAATATGACGTTTATTGTAAAACTTTTTATGTACATGTGTGTTATAATATCTATTGCCAGACCTGCTGTAAATATATTTTTATATGTAACACAGTTAAATAAATTATCTTATCTTATCTTATCTTATACCGTCTATCATCCGCTGCAGTTTGGTTAGAGGGTTTGCTAATATGATTATATGTTGATAATTTCTGTGCCGTTAACTTTGATTCAAATTCCCACCAGTTTCGTATTTAGTGCTTCTTTATAGATTGCTTTGGAGTAGATATTAAAGGGAAGCGGAGAGAGTTAGCAGAGCTATTTTACATCTTTTCTGATAGCTATTCAGTCAATTAGAAAGTCGAATTTTAAACAAAAAATTCAAAGTATCGTAGCGTCCTTAAGCTTCATGCTAGATGCTTCGACAAACAATATTCTATATGTTGACGAAATCACATAAATTAAGGTAGGGAAGATCGAAACATTTTAATCACAGTTGATGACACTTAGTTCTCACACAACATATAATTGTTGTGTTTTAATGCGGGAGTGACTTAGCACGTGATACATTGCTTACTGACACTCAAAATTTTTCTTTTGGGGTAATGTATAAGTGTTGGTCGTACCAAGATGGTCAGATTGTTAGTTACTATTCCCGAGTGTACGTTAATTAAGTTGATTCTATAAAGTGGAGATCGTATTGTAAGTTGTCCTATAAATTTATGAGTATGTAAACTTGATAAACTTGATGACAAGACCCTATTACGACTTAAAGGTTTACTTTGTAACAATATCGATTAAGACTTGCTATAAAACTACAGTTTGAAAATAGCATATTAGCTTTCATGCTATCAAAAAACATACACAGGTTCCGCTTTTGGCTCCATATTTTTTCTATAAATGCGTGTAAAATGTTAATACATACATAGAAGCTATAGATGGGCCAAACGGTGATTTTTGTCACAGGTTTAACAGTGACTGCTTCGGTTAAATCACAGTAACAAAAATCGGTGACTGTTGCGGATATTGATACCACACAAACAATCAAGAAGTCTTGGGGCGTGATCACAGGCAGCACTCGACCAACACATTTGATGATTTATCGCTGCTTTGGCTCGATCTTTGTTACTGTACCAGCGACTGTGCAGTAGCAGAACTTTGTGTTCGGTACAAAACTTCACGCAGTTACATGCTCACTGTTCGTGACAATCACTGTCATTGAATTTTTGGAGGCCGCTGACAGGCTTCCAGTGACAAAATCACAGGTTATGATTTCCTGATTATGCAGAAGTAAATATATAAATGTCTGATATTTATACTACATTTGTAATATCTAAATCATCACTTTTTTAATGTTTGGTATTGAAAATTGTAACGAAAGAGAACGAAAACGTATGTGGATACAACTATAAATGATATGACCTGAAACTCAAAACATCATTAAGTCATAATTATAAGCATAAAAAAATTGTCAGATAAAGTGTACATACTAGTATAGCTGTTAGATGGGGATCAGGGTGCCTATTTTTTAAGTTTGAATTTTTTAATTATAAACTCACCGGCACGAAAAACGGGCCACCCAACTTTGTAAGTAAAGATGTTTTTTTAGTCATTACATAACAAACTCTAAAGTTTTAAAATGTAACTTCTTTCCTAATCTGTTTAGATTCGATGGTAACAAAAAACTGCTTTCAACTTTGTTCTTAAATTGTTGATTTACATGGTTTTAAGTATGCGTTGCATTTGGGTAAAAATAATGGCTGCAGAAATTATTGCATTTGTGCAAAGTTATCTTGGCATATTCAATTGTTTTTACTGTGACACAAACTAAAACTCAGATTAGTTCGTTAACGTTCACAGTTATGACTGTAAACCCTGAAACAGCGTCTGCTATTGTTGCATTACTTCAAGACGGAAGAAGTCGGCGATTTGTGGCTTTGCAACATGGAATATTCAGAAGTACCTACTGTGCGACGAGTTCATATACGTTTTTTTGGAAACTGGTGCATTATCATGTTACAAAGTTTGCAATATCGTCTTTCTACGGCTGTAAAAATTTGTCTTCATCACGTCCGGGATGTAAACGTAAGCGAACAGACAGTTAGACGAAGACTAGGAGAAAGAAATCTTACCAGTTGCAGACCTGCTACCGGTCCAGAACTTCTCAGGCGTTATCGTGCAGCGTGACTTCAATTTGCCAGGAATCACATAAACTATGGAGAAAAGGAATGGAGGTAAGTTTTATTCACAGACGACTCCAGGTTTCCCCTGCGATCTCCCGATGGACGTGAAAGAGTATGGCAAAGACCAGGAGAGCGATTTGCTGAATGTACCTACAGAATCAGCTACCAAGGAGGCTCAGTTATGGTTTGGGATGGAATTTCAAGGAAACATACAGAGCTGTACATCGTTCCAGAAGGCTCCCTGATAGCTGTCCTGTATGTTAATGAGATTCTTCAAGATTTTGTTGTTCCATACTTTCTCTTGATGCATGATAATACGAGACCTTATACCACACCACACGGATCACTCAACAATATTTGGACGAAGTTAACATCCCCACTATGTAGTGGTCAGCAGTAAGTCCAGATGCCAATCTCATTGAACATGTTTGGGGCATGCTTGGTCGAACAATTCGAAGTCGTGCTCCTGCTCCTTTGACTTTGAATGAGTTGCGGCAAGCACTTTTAGAGGAATGGAACTTATTCCATAGGAAGACATTACACACTTAATTTTAGGGATGCCCTAAAGAATGTGAGCAATTGTTAATGGAGGTGGAGGCAGTACATGCTATTGAAAAACATTTCCTGATTGTTGGCATAAGAATTGTTTGTGTTTTTATTGTTTAAACGCCTTTTCGCTACAAAACCAAAATGTTGCTGTATTGAATTTTACATTTTGTCTTGAAAGCAGTTTTGTTACTTTAAATAAACAGTTAATAATCTTTAAAATTAATTAAAATAAGTTGTTTTAGACAATAGTTTAAGTATGTATAAAAAGCTAAAAGTCTGCGTTTTTCTACAAAAACTTTAGGTGACCCGTTTTTGTGCCGGTGAGTGTAGTTTATTTTCTTTCATAATAATAGCCTCCCGTTATATTCCCATGACACCCTCTTCTCTGTAAAATAGTTAAAATGAAATGTAAACTTTTAAATCTATAAATCATTATATTTCTTTTCCTGTTCTTTCCGGGACTTAGGGCCGTCTACCTGGACGCTGTAAAGCAAACTGCAGCTGCTGTAAAAGGCAATGCGCATAATAACAAAAAATAAAAAAAAATGTTAAAGATAGGCTTGATGGAGTAAACAATTTTATGCTAGATTTGTTTAATGCAACAGTAGCGAAGTGAACGAGGTGGTAAAGTTAAACAAAGAGCGTGGGGCACTATCACTACTACTAACCGTCGTCGTCACAATTTTCAGATTTCCAACCAATGGTGACAAAAACTTGCCGCACGTTTGGCAGCGGTTTTACCACAGATTTATGTAATTTCGAATTCGGAATAATATTTTATTCATCCTACTTTTAACTTGTAGATAATTTTGTTGTTATGATTCATAAATATTTGAATCCTTAGTAAGCATAACTGTAAAAAAATTGGTTCGTTTTAAAAGTTTTAAATTCTTTGTCTTTCAGACGACGTAAACAAAGTGGAATAGAAATTCGCTAGTTACTTTTATGGGGGAGTGCTTAAGGACTTAATTGAGTAGAAAATCAAACGTAAAAACTTTAATTGAACAACAACTTTTTCAGTTCTTTTTCGACAAATTCATGGCTTGTGAAGACGTGAATTAAAAAGTTTGGAGTTGGCAAAGTCGCATTAGGATGCTGATGAAATTCTAAGATACGATTATTATTTGTAGGCCTTATTATTATTATTTTAGAATCCATTCGGCAACATAACTAGACTTTATGTTATATTACTTTTTAGAGGATAAATAAATTATTTATAATTCAAATCATTCAAATTATCAAATAATTTTTTTTAGAATGCAGCAACTTTAGGGTGAAAACTTAGTTTAATGTCCAGTAGTTCCATCCACGAACATCTTTATTTATAGTATATAGCATAAAAATAATTTTTCATAAAAACTATATTAGTTTGATAAATAGAAATATACAAGGTGTTAGTTTGAAAACTTACAATGTGTTTTATCTCTTGAAGTAAAATAGGTAGGTATTGAACTTTTCTAGAAAACGTTTCTACAACATGGAGGGTGCCACGGGCTTAAACGGAGTTGTGACACATAAACGACGGCATGCTCTAGCGTAGCTCAGAGGAGTTGGGGGGGGTCATTTTGTAAAATACACCGCACTTAAATTTGATCAAATTCGGGATAAAGTCGTAATAAGTGAGGGCGCTAACGGGAATATCACTAGATCCGGCACTGCTCAAACTGCACGGTACTTTGAACGGCCAATCCGAAGGTTATGCGTGATGGAACTTACCTTTTCACGCAATTTTCCTCATAAAAATATGTAAATTTACTAGCCCCGTAAACAAAGGGGCGCAACAATCACTCTCAACAGTCCCTATAGGAACCTGTACATTACATTTAACAACGATCAAAATATCATAAGAGTTGAGTTTAATAAGGAATTTAATTAAATTTAAGAAAAGGCGGACAAAAATACATGCAAAATGGTTAAATGATTATAATTTGATAACGAACAAAGATAAACATTATTGAAGAAAACACATGTTGAAAGTAATAATCTGAACTTTAAATAAGGCCACACACAGGTGAACACAAAACAATTAAATCCAAGTTAATAATACCTGAAAAAAAAAGATACTACGGAAAGGCCTTGTATACGCAGTGTTTGCTTATATCGCTAAAGTTCTTCGAATAAAACATACAAAATGGAAACTGATTAACAATTAACGGTGTCGTCTCAGGGGGCGTTCCCCTCGATAAAGTAAATGGAAGGTGTTGAAAATTTGTCTTTTTCGATGTAAAATTGGTCCTTCAGGGAGGTATAAAGATTGAGTCAGTCCCCGTGTGTAGTTTTTACAGTTGCTTCTTTCGAAACCGCTTGCTTTTGGCAGATTTTTAAATTGCGTCATACGACGAAATTTCCCAAATCAGTACTTTAAACGATATTTTCGGAATTTTTGGAAAACCAATATTCCCCTTTTTCGGATTTATCGGGAATGGTACCGCACAAACCGAAAGTAATTACCTTTTGGTAAATTACACTGATTCGGACACCCGAGGGTAATTTTAAATCTATGTAACACTTAGGTCGAGAGCTGGGGCCTGACTTCCGTCATATAGCTGCATTTGCAGAAATATAAATAACGTTGCGCATACAGAGTGCATTCAATAAAAGCGGCCGAACGTCACAAGGTGGAATCATCATGACTCATAAGGTAACTTTCCGCATTCACCCCTTAGGTTCTAGGTACCCGAGCAAAATAAATTCAAATGGTAACACCCATTTTGTGATACCTCATTGAAAAGCTCTTACAAAATGCTATTCAATAGCAGCAAACATATTTTTTCCGACTCGTTTCAGAAAAATGGAATTGCCCCCAATATCGTTAGATTTTTACTCCACTGCTTTCTATGGGGTCCCTGAAAATCCCTTGTCTACAAAACTCAGCTTCAGCCCATCGCACAACTGCGACAAAGAATAGTTTCGAATTCTGAGCTATTCCGTAACAAACCTTCCAAAATGATCGAAGAAAATTTGAAAATAGATTTTACTATTAGCCAGAAATCATTTGGAACATTTAAACCAATATTTGAAATTTGAATTACAGTTTTTCATTGGATCAGAACCTTCTGAGTTTTATGTTTTTTTTTTCCAGAAACGATTCTGGAAAAATGTATGGTACTATTGAATAGCATATTGTAATAGCTTTTGTGTGAACTATCACAAAGTGGCCGTTACAGATTGAAATTTTTTTGTTGGTGTACCTAAAGCCTAAGGGGTTGAATGGCGAACGCTACCTTATGAATCATGATGATTCCCCTATTAGAGAGAGATTACCATATTTTTTAGTGGATCATTTAATTTTTGTAATAATTATATAAGTTATGTATCGCTAGAATGCTCTTTGATTTAGGTCGTATCATGTAGTAGTTGCAACTCCATAAATCTCTGGAGGGTTGACTAGACCCTTGTCTGTAATTTTCTGATTTTTGCTTATATCTATGAAAATTACTATAATAAATGATTAAAATATTCGAATCAGTAGGATTTTCTAAGAATATTGCAACTTCGAACGTTGTATTTTATACAATTGGAAAGTGTGCTAAATATTTTGTAGCATTTTGCATCACCTTGGATTATATTGAGAAGCTTAAAAAGCGGTCGTAAGAATTTCAGAATATATTAATTCCGCATTGCTTGATCTACTATTTTCGTACTAAGCCTTTAAAGGTTGTTTAGAACTTTTCTCTTGAAAGTATAACAGGTTCCAAAAATTCTAAACTGTTATTGCAGTTATTGCCCGAAGCTTCTTCGCAATTCGGGCGTTCATTGTCCACCGTTCATAAGTCTCAGTCTCAATATTGCTGTGTATGGTTATTGGTAAAACAATTGCTTCTCAATCGGGTACCATCCTACCATCTACGTGTCTTCGTCTAAGGTTTCTTGAGAATAGTAAATCGTGGTAAATCATGTTCCAGCAGTACAACTACACATAATCGAATTTTCTTTATTCACCCAAAATTGTATTTGTCCGATAAATAGAAATACAGTGAATTGATATACGGTTTATGTAATGAACTCATAGGTAGGACCTTTATTTACAAGAGTTTTGTAGTAAGAAGAACGTTGAGACAGGGGAACTGACAGGAATGATTTTGTAGATGTATGAAGGGTGTTTCTTCTTCTTCAGATGCCACTCCTATGGGAGGTCGGCTATCATTACGGCACTTGTACCTTGGAGACTGCAGATCGGAACAATGTTGTGGTACTTTTTCCACACCACTCGCGGAGATTCTTCAGCCAAGATGTTTTCCTCCTTCCTACACTCCTTCAGCCCTCGATCTTTCCTTGCATTAGCAATTGCAGGAACCGATATCTCTCATGTCGCAGAATATGTCCAAGGGTGTTTACACAAATTTAAACAAGGATGTTTTAAGGGGTTTTAATTTAACATTTTTATTTAAATTAGCACCCCTGTAACGGGTCAAAATGGTGAAAAGTGAATATTTGGTGTTTAATTACCAATTACACAATAGTTCAACATTTTGAGATAAGACCAGCTCCAACAACAAACATCTGCCGCAGCCGTGACGCGGAATGTTCCAGAACACGCGTCCCTCTCTACACCAGAGGGGGGTGCACGCATCACGGAAATCGAAAATTGGCCAGTATAAAACCGCCAGCGCGGCCATTTGAAATCACTTCATTTCCTGGCTCTTGATTTCATCAAAAGTCAGAAGATATTCCTCAGCCTTCTTTTAAGGGTATTCTTAAAAGATCCTAGCGTTGAAAATCCGATCCTGAAATTAACCAGGCTAGTAAAATCCGTTTACTAATTCCGTATACTTACCCGAAAGTGGATTAATAATTTTCCAGTGTTTTGCCGTTGTATTAACAAATTTAATAATTTTCCGTTTCCAGTTACAGATTCCGAAGCCGAGCGAGCACGTCTACGGCGTAGACAGCCGTAGTGGTAATTTGTTAAATTATACCGCTGTTCGAAATCGTTGGATTTCCAGCACATTTTTGACAGTAAAGTTAGTAGATATAAATATTTAACTTGCTTTGCTTGTTCATTTGAGTGCCCAGTAGTCCGTTTTCCATCTGACAGACATTTTTATTGGCATTGTGCCGGTGTTTGAATCGGTTAACATCAGTAGAAAATTCGGTATAAAGGTTATTATTGCTAAGCGAACCGGTGTCTGAATCGGTGCTGCAACTTAACTTTAATTACTCCTTTTGGTTACTAGTTGAACACCCTGTACAAGGTTTGTCGTAATTTGTGGAGAAATTTCACAAGACGTCAAATTTTTGTAAGTCCCGCTAGAAGATTTGAATTGATTTGGAGTATTTTGAACAGTTCAAAGAGATTTACAAATTCTGTCGCAGAGTAATTTTGTGCAAATTTGTAGGGGAATTAGCCCCATTCTCGTTAGTAGGCTGGAGAATTTTAGCTGACTAATTAGAGTGCATTTTCCGTGTGCCCGATATTTTCACCGTAAAATTCATAATCATATCCGAGTCAGATTTTCCCAGAGTAAGGTTGAATTATCGATACCACAACTGCACTGTTAAAAACGCGTAGTTTGAGTTCTTAACTTCCAGGAAAACTGATTTAATTAAAATCTCCTGTTTGAAGATTTATTACCGTAAAGTTTGCAATTCAATACACACAGATTGTTTATTCTGGAGCTGTTGACATCTAACGAGACACAGGTGAATCTCTGTACAGAAATTGTCACTGTTGTTTTAATTAAAGTTCACTTTGTTGTAAGTAAGCAAAATTTTCCCACAGATTAAGTGTAAATTCTTAAACTGGAAAGTTTAACACTCACTGTCAATAATCCCGAATACCGTTTATCCGCTCGCAAGGAAATTACATTCTTTGCAGCAACAAATTAAAGCTAATTGGTTTGTTTATGTTGGATAAGTACCGATTCCAGCGGCAGACATCTTGTCCACTAGAGAAGCCACTTCACCTACCAGAGCCAGTCCGCAGTCGTTCTACCGACCAGTACAAACCATTGGGCCTACCAAGAAAACCAGCGGTGGAGACATCTATTTTATTTGTTAATAATTGATTCGAATTTAATATTTATTTAGTTTATCAATATTTTGTACATATACAATTAAGTACGAGTTAATAAATAAATTTTTTTCCAAGCACTTATAATTGAATTCTGGACAACTCGAGAGGCTACCCAGGTTATAAATTTTGGAGCGTTTGCGCCCTGTGTAAGCCACCGGGCGGAACGATACACCCCATCTAAAGATAATTCCAAAAAATCAAATGATTAAAGGTTGGCCGTGACTCTTGTTAATATATTCATGGCAATTGTTTCGCTATAATGTTATTTAGATAGCTATAGTTACACCGTCGGAAATTTCTGTTTAATGATAAAAAATAAGAAAAAGTTAGTGGCCTTATTGAGTAAGGGGAAACAGTTTGACAAATTTCTTAAATTTTATAAAGTAGTGTAGGAAGTTTTAAAGACAGCATAAAACACAAATTGTATCGTAATTTTTTGACTAAAGAATACAAGCTGCATCGTTTGCAAATCGTTTCTTCTTTACTGCAGCGATATGAGAGAGAAGGAAATGAATTTTTGGATTGTTTGACTCAATTGTGACAACCTGAGTATATTAATTTACTCCCCATACAAAAAGTGCAAGAATCCAGTGGCGTCATACCACATTTCCAAAGTCAAAGAAAGAAAAATCTGTGTTGCCAGTTGATAAAGTGATGGCAAGATTTTTTAGGATTGTTAAGGGGTGCTTTTTGACGTATTTCTTACAGAATGTCGCAGATTATTATTCTATACTTTTATGCCAGGCGATCAAGAACAAACGGAAGAGAAGATAACGTTCTGTTTGCCTTCTCTAAAATAATGCTCGCCCTCATATAGCTGACAGAACAATTGAAACCATAGAAAAACTTAAGTACGATCTTCTTCCATGTTCTGCATACAGTTTAGATCTTGCTCCTTTCTGCCCGATTTTTATTTGTTTGGCGCACTAAAATATGTTTAGCCGGAAAAAGAATACAGTTAAATAGTGACGTTATTGAAGTTGTTCAAGAGTGCATACGCATGTAATCCAAAGATATTTTCTAGGAAGGTATTAGAAAGCTTCCAGATCGGTGGCGCAAGTTCATTGTAAGGCATGGGGATTACATTGAAAAGAGGTATAGTTTTCATGGTTGTAATATTGTAATATTCTATTTATATTAAATTTCTGTTTAAATGTATACATTCTTCATAGAAGAATAATATCATCATCATCATCATCTGACATGGAGCTGACTCGGTAAATATACTTGGAAATACGCTTTATTGGGTATTTACAGAACATCATACATTATAATGTTCTGCGGTTATTTGTATTTAACTGCGACATACGCTCTCCTGTCGTCCTTCTCTTGGCTTTCTCCTGTTCCTGTTCCCTGTAAGTTGGTGTTCACTTATTTTCACAACCTTTTGCGCTGTAGTGCCGCTGTATTGTATTTACAAGTAACATCATTTATTTCTAACTTATAAAAATTAAAAGTAGTAGCACGTACGCTTAGAAATTATACGCAGGTTCTAAATTTCATTCCGAAAACAATCCCGGAAAATTTTCCAAATGCACAAAAAATTTGATTTCCTCATATTTTCATATTTAATTAGAACTCCGTATCTCAAATTTCCAAACGTTCTGTGTTAATCATTTTTATTCTCAACAAATACAAGTATCAAGTCGTAATGTGTAAAAGACAACTCCTCCGAACATATAACGGCTGTTTTTCTTCTTCGTTTTTAATTAAAACCCTGAAATTATGGAGAAGGCGCTTAACATAAATTTACAGATTGAGGTGTGCTGGGCAAGATTAAACTTTCCACCGCTTTAACCTAATCAAAAAGCGGTACATTTGCAATTTAATTATACATTTACCATTCAAGTAAATTAAATCCTAAGTACCCGTAGAAACATTAAATACGCTTTCAAGATAACTGGGTATTCTCAGGAAATGCAATCCCACCACAAGTAGGTCGATTAGAACTTGCCAATACCAAATAATCTTGTTAGGGAGCGAATGGGAACAGCTAACTGCAATAAAATAAGCGAATTTATATTCGTTTTGAATTCTACGTGCTGGGAAACCCAATCGATTACTTATATCGGGTGGGTCAGAAGGCACAATACTTTCAGAAATTGCAAATACACGTATAACTGTAGTTACAAGAATTAAACTGGCAATTTGTTAGAAATATTTCAAATGGCATCAGAAAGGTTAATATATCATAATGCTATATATAGAGAGTGCGATCAAAAATTAACTTCACAATAAATTAAAAATTTATGTTTTTGTTTACATCAAAATTGGCTAAGCCATATGGTTTCTCCAACAATGTAATCGCCAGTTTGTCTAAACAATGACATGCCAATGTTCTTCCAAAAGCGAGCACCATTTAATATTTTACTACCATATCTTTGTTTACTTACCAAAAGAAGTTCATTGGATTAAGATCAGGCGACCTGAGTGGCTATTGTTCTTCTGCTCCTCGTGTTATTAACGTTAACGATTGTTATGGTTCTACATGCTCCAGCATGATTTTAAATCGATTTGAATATTAGCTTACTGTACTGACTTTTGGGAATAAAATTTCACAACCGAATATTATCCAAACACATCACTTTAACAACTAATGAGTCACATCGTAGGACATTCCTTAATATTCTTGGGAATTGCGCAAATACGGCAGTTCTTTAATGCTACATTAAAATTATTCAGTGATATAGTTACATTTTAAAGAAATTAAGGGGAACCTTCAAATCCATTATAAATCATCGCGTTTCCCAAATCCTATACAAATTTACTCCTTGGCAAAGGGCAAACACTCTGCTATCCTCCTGTTAGCAGGGTTTGCAGATTTTTGCTAAAACTTGCTGTAATCTCTGCATTTAATCACATTTAGACACACGTTAAATAATGATGAAAGATTTTCTTGTGTGTTCTACAATTTGCTCTTAATTGCCTTTAATGGTTTTAATAATCAACGCATAAACTCAAAATATAACGTGCGAAGTAATATCTCCCATAGTTAATCTGCAGTAAATTTACGCCGTTTAATAAATTTAGTTGTAACCAAGCAAGGGCAATTTCAGGATTATATCCGCAACCTAATGACAGAATATAACCGAAATTAGTTCTGATTTCAGAATTAACTCAGCCAACTCAAATATCTCCAAATGATTTCTATTAAATCATAAAATAAACCAATTTTCCAGGTTTTCTTTATTTGTTTGAATACCACAAAATCCTTTTAATTTTTTCAGGCAGCAGTTAACAATTTAAAACAAAAAAGGAACGTAAACAGTCAGAAATAACCACCCCAGGCTTTAAGCTGTCATTTATAAATATTGGATTACGGCAAAACCTGAATTTTCAATTTACAACACGTTTCAGAGCATCACGTTCGAAATTGATTCAATTTGTAGGGGCGCCCTAGTTATAAATCTTGTGGAGAGCCATCTATGAGACCTATCTTTAGCAGTACAAAAACTTTTAGTAAGGGATATCCCGAGCTGTAAATTTATTAATTCGAAAACGAAACACTTCATATTAAATTAAATTAAAATTAAATTAAAAGAATCAATTGTTAGTAATAAAAAAATAATTGATCAGATAAAAATTGATTGTTATTCTAAAAGTGCTAAACAAGTAAACTATTGACTTTATAGTAGTCTGTGATTTTATTGGTCTATATTAACTGATTAATTAAAAATAAATTAATTAATAATTAATTGATTGGTCACTTAACTAAATGTTCGGAATGTGTTCCGGTATTGGCTAGACAATAATGCAGCCTATTTTCGAATTCTTCCTGGACTTTCAGGAAGTTTTCTTGTTTAAATTTGCTTGATTCTTCGGTTATCCTACGTCTAAGGTTTTGAATGTCGTCAGGTTCAATGTAAACTATTGTTTTCAAATAATACCACAGAAAAAAAATCAAGGAGCATCATATCTGCAGACCTTGCAGGCCATTCTAACGCATCTCTCCTACCAAGCTATTTTCCGGGAAATGATCTACTGAGGGCTTGCAGTTTCTGGTGCATATACTGATACTATATTAAGTCTTTGATCTCTTGTGTATAGTTTTATAGTTATGATATGTTCAGATATATATTGTCGCCGATTTCCTGGCCGCAGATTACCAGATAGCCGAGTTTTCAGCAATGTGCATCGTACTATTAGAAAAACTGGTAAAGTACCACGATCAAAATGCGAACGACCACTGAGGAGAAACGTTGATTTAGAGGAAAATATTTTCAATAGAATTGAAAGAAGTCCCACTACTAGCGTTAGAGGGCTAGCTAATCAAATCGGTACTAACCGAATGCAAATATGGACATTTACGTTTTTGGCTTATATCCGTATCATGTACAAACAGTATAGGCTCTTTTACGAAATGATTGCATTGCACGTGAACAGTGCTGCCATTGGTTATTGGAAAATCAGCGGTTCCACACAAAAATTCTTTTTACGGATGAAGCCTCGTTCAACCGAGATGAAATAACAAACACAAGAAATCCACAAGTTTGGGCGCTAGAAAATCCACATGCATTTACGGAGTCACATTTCCAGCAGCGTTTTTCTATTAATGTCTGGTGTGGTATCATCAGGAACAAAATGATTGGATATGTATTTGAAGGTCGTTTGAATGCAGCACATTACCTCCGCTTTCTGCAAAACGAACCACCACTGTTGTTAGAAGATGTACCTCTAAATATCAGAGTAGATATGTGGATACAGCAAGATGGAGCCCCTCCACATTTTGGCAGGGCGGTAACTGCATTTCTAAATGAAAACACTGAAAATCGTTGGATAGGACGCCAGGGTTCCATTATTCGGCCACCCAGGTCACTGGTGCCGTATAAGTCCTTGGTGTATGCAGTAAAAACACTAGAGATAAGTTGCTGGAATATCATCAAAAACAATCCTGACTCTATTATGAGGTCTGTCACCACGATTTCACAAAGGGCCCGAGTGTGCTTAGCTAATCGAAGAGGTCATTTTGAAAACTTGAGAAAGGAAAAAGTGCTAATAACTTTGTAGCCATTAAGTTTAGGCCGTATGTTTATTGGGAGTATTCTTCAAACATATGCGGATTATCGGTGGCCCATATTCTCACATTTTGGCTGTTAAGATGCCCGTTGAGGTGAAACCAGGTTTCTTCGCTTCTTCGTAAGATCCAATATGTCATTATTATTTATGTTTTTTAAGAACCAGTCATAATAATTTGTTTTAGCTTGGAAATTACGAGGTAGAAGTTGATGAACCATTTGCATTTTGTATGGAACATGCTCATATCTTTTTTTTAATTATTCGAAAAACAAAATGGCAAACATAATTATAATTATCAGTGCCGCATACCAGAAGCTGATTTTTACTATTGTCTAATTATTTTGAAAAATAACATGCAAGCAAATATTAAAAAAAAAATCATATTTAAATATATATCTTGCAATAAGTGTACCTGATGGAAAATGTTGCCAGTGATAAAAATAAATGTCTATCGTGATTGTCTTGAAATTTTTATTGTGCAAATGTATGATATTTTTATATATATATTGCCATGATTTTTTT
>JABXWE010047952.1:0-27461 GCA_014611495.1 Limonius californicus
ATTAGCATTTAAGCCATGTGACTTTGCCGAAACGTCATCAAGAAGTTGCTACGCGGAAGAATTCCTGGAAACCAACCATATATATATATATATATATATATATATATATATATATATGTTGGTTTTGAGATTTCCGCGGGTGTTATATGCTGTGATTGGCTCCCAGGAATTCCTCCACGTAGCAAATTCTTGGTCCTGGGATGGACCGGGGTGGTTGTCTTGACGACGTTTCGGCAAAATTACCTTTGTCATCTTCATGTCTTGTCGCATAACTTTCCGTTGGTGCTTCTTCTAATACGACAAGACCTGAAGATGGCAAATGTGACTTTGCCGAAACGTCATCAAGAAGTTGCTACGCGGAAAAATTTCTGGAAGGCAACCACAGCATATATATACACAATTTTTTAAATACTACGATCTTTTTTAGACCAAACACAAAAATCGAAAGGCGAAAATAACTAACATACGTAAAACCATGGAAACAAAACCACGGTTGCTTACATTATTTACTGTAAACTTTCTTTAAGTATATGTTATTATTAATATTTATTATTAGCATATTTTTCTAACAAATCTTACAATTCTGTACAAAATTTAATTTCTATTTCATATGGAAAGAAATAGTAACACTGTTATTTTTTAAGATAAATATAACAAACATAAGGAAAGCAACATGTTCAAGAACAAGGAAAATCATACAGGGTGTTATTTAAAAAATTAATGAAAGAAATAGTTAATATTGCCGGTTTGTAAACCAATACGAGCTAGTTACAACAATATATAGTTTCACTACATATGTATAAACAAAAATATGAAACATATAAAAGGGACACACTTAAAAAAATCACAGGGTATACGGTAACATCAGAAAAAACAGGTTATGGGTGTAGTTTTTAAAAAAGATAAAAACTTTGTATAGCCTGCTAACTTAGATTACAAAAAAACATTATACAAATCTAGAATCTATTTTAATATTTTTCTGTGTTTCAATTTTAAATGTGATGCCATGTTGGTTAATACGCCATTTTGAAAGGATAATTCTAAAAGAATTTTAAGTTTTTTTCCAATTCGAATCTTATTTTCCTGAATATTTCAATTGTACAAGGGGCCTCGGTGGAGTAGTGCGGATACGTGCTGCCACTCGAGGTCACAGCGAAATTAGGTCCGATCAGCTGGGGTGTTCGAATCCCGCGACCACATTTCGCTTAGTTAAGTTTAGGGTGTATGTTGCATGAATGTTTAGTGTGTAAAGGACCCCCGCACCCCCTGAAGTAATGCGAAAGCGGTTCCGGGGGGTATGAATGAATGAGGGAAAAAAATATTTGAATTGTACAAGCTTAACCTAAGATGAGAGACAGCGATTTATAAAAGTTTATATACAGGATGAATCCCCCAAGTCGAATTAGCTTGATCTCAATTTTTTAAATGTAGCATTACCGAGAACACTGTTCCAATCAAGGAGCAACATTAAAACTTTTAATTTAAAAAATCATTTTTATACACAATTTCTAAAAATTATTACATCTCGTTGGAAGAGCCAATATACAATTTTCAACGCGCCTATAAAAAGGGGACACTGCCTATTACAATCTGTCCAAAAATAATATTTATATAAATATTTTAAATAACTGAAGCATCAAGCTGATTCGCCTTAAGAGACTCACTCTGTATATATGCGAAAGCATATTGTAGACATTATTTTTTGATTTTCAAAGGCCCGTGCGACAATATTTGTTTGTATTTTTTAATATTTCAGAAATGGCTGATTATATTTAGATACAATTTTAAATGTGGAAGTATATTGTAAATTATTTGAGATAATAAGCTTTCAGCGTTTGTTGCGCTAAATAAATATACATCATGCATGTAACAAAAGATTTAATGATAAACGAATATAATAACGGCAAAATAATTATAACGAAATATGCATAACCTGATTTGGAACTAGAATATCATCGATCTCTCTGTAGTAGTGCCGGTGGAAGAGTGGTGGTCTTGGTATTGTTGGGATGCGTTCCTAAACCCTTCTTGCATTCTCAGCGGACGTGAAATCATCTTGGAGAAAGCTGATTCCATTGTTCGTACCGCTAGGAAATCCTGGTTGCTATAGTAACGCATTCCGTAGGTCCGAGGAATTTACAGACACGGTGAAATTCGTGGAACCTACCACTGCAAGCTTTTTATTAATTTTTTTACGAAGACGTTTTCATTAGAAACAAATCTCCAGACTGCTTCGATATTTGGAAAATTCCAAATTTGATACCAGTTTATTAAAAAATTGCTAAACTATCAGAAACTTTAAATAAATTAATTGTCTTTAAACATTGCAGTAGTAATGTGTACAAACATTTTTTTAATTAAAAGAACTATCTTCTTGACTGAGAGCTTTGTCTTTTACGGGACGTAGCGATCTTCTCTCATTTGCCTGTATTGCGCGATTTAAAGTATCCCAGACATAGGGGACCTACAGATTTACGTGGGCTTCGAACCACGGGAAGTTTAAACATTTCTACTCGAGAGAAGATTTACTACGCAGAATTGCTCGTTATGATGTTACTGCCTTGCGAGGGAGAACGTCTATAAAAAATCCGATGTTTCGATACTAGGGATTGAACTCCAGACCTTAAGCACTGAAGTCTAACGCGCTGATCTGTAGCCCACGATTGCATCTGTGAGTGCTTATACAAATAAAAAAAAAATCTTCTTGAAAATGATTTTACAGAATGTTGTATAAATTCCTTGAAATTTTAAAAGCAAGAAGATTTAGTAAACTCTTGCCTGGAAACACTTCTGAGAAAGTATTTATCAAAACAACAACTCTAAATTCTAAAACGCCCGCTCGTTTCGACTGTATATCTGCTCTTTATTAAAAATCAAAACGGTTTAACCCAACTCTCATAACATAATTTTTTTTAAGATTATTTAAAGTGTCTTAATATTGAGAGCCTGCACATGTTACATATTAATTAAATGGTAAAAATATTATATAAAAAAATTGTTTACATTAGAAGTTCGTACAAAATGTGGAAACACAAATTAAGTGTACTTTTTGAGTAATCTATTCTAAAAATAAAATTTTCTTACTATAACTATATATTTTGATGTTGATTTACCCTATTAATAATGTAATCTGATACGACCTTAGAACTTTGACTGATACAAATATAACCTGGAAAATATAATTGCGAATGCATGTGTGTGTGTGTAATCGATTGAATAAGGTGTAGGGTTACAGCAAGCTCAAGTGACCCTATTGTATCCTAAAGAACAGCTACTCTTACGAATTGCAACTGTTTTACAAAGAATTTGATTATGTACGTATGTAAGTATACAGACATTATTAATTGATATATAGAAAACTCAGGCACGGCGTTAAGCTCGTTTATGTGTACAGTGAGTCGTTCGTAACTAATTACGTTTCTAAACACTATATTTTTGCAGTATCCCTCGTATTTCGAAAACACTTTATATGAGGGGTATTTTTTAAATAAGGTCCGTTTTTTAATAAGAAGAAAAATACTGTAAATATCATGAAAAGAGTTTTCTCAGGGTCACACAGTACGCATCAAAATTGATTGTTGTGCCTCTCGGCATAAAATCCAGTACCAAAATCTCCTTCCTGTCCCAAAAGACAGTTGCCATGATCTTTCGTGCTGAAATTGTCTGTTTGGTTTTCACTCTGGCTGGCGACGACGTGTGTCGCCATTCCACGAACTGTTGCTTGGACTCAGGAGTCATTGGAGACACCCAAGTCTCATCTCCTGTAACGATGTGGTCCAACAATTCATCTACTTCCTGATTGTATCGAGTCAAAAACGATAAAGCACAGCCCAATATTTTTGTTTTGTGATCGTCAGGACGCAGTCTTGGAACCCACCGAGAACACAATTTTCGATAATTCAGTTTCTCCGAAACAATGGTGTACAAAACTGACCTTGAAACCTGTGGAAATTCAATTGATAACTTTGAAATCGTGAATCGTCGGTTCTGTCGAATTTGTTGTCCACATCACGAACCAAATCTTCAGAAATCGGAGAAGGTCGGCCAGGGCGTGGCTCATCATGCACATTAACCCGCCCGTCCTTGAACATTCTCACCCACTTTCGAACTTTACTGTCACTCATAGCATTATCACCGTAAACTTCGCAAATCTGTCGGTGAATTTCCGCTGCTGCCTAGTTTCTTGCACTCAATTTTCTTAAACAACTTCTAGCTCAGCGCACAGACAGACGATACGGGTGCAAATGCCGTCTAAACGCGCGCAAAGCATGCTGGGAGCAGGCACTGCGGCGATCGCGCGTATTTCACTTTCATTCACAAATGGACCTTATTTTAAAAATACCCCTCGTAAGTTAATTGTCAATCCCCCATGTTGTGTATATTTAGAATGAATTTATTCGCTAATATATTTCTTCGAAGGAAACCGCACAGCATTTCATTTAAATGAATAAAACCTCAGAAAATTGGCCAGAACGAGAAGCTACACAAAAAGGAGTTGAATTTCCCCGGCCATTCAATTAAGCCAAACATTTTGCGATGCGCTGTTGGTTCGCGTGTAATTTCCCGATTTCCATTTGGAACGGGGAGACGCCTTATGTGCTTCACGGTCTCGTCATTTATAGGAATCAGATAATTACGGAAAATGTTATCCATGCAGTGTGCGCCAGCCCTTATTTACACATCAAACGCGTCGTGTCTGCATTCCGCTGACATTTCGGGGCATGGAAACCCATGAACTTTTCCCCCGACTCCGGCCCGCCGACTAGTTGCAAATAGATTTTCATTAGGCTAATTAAAATGAGCACAGGTGGGTCCGAGGAAGCGTCACGCACCCGCCCAAATTTATTAGGAAGTGTCCATGGGAAATAGATTGTAGGGAACGCCGTCCTGCTGGAATTTAAAAGTAAAATTTGAAATAATTATCTAAGGTAGAAATAAAATTAATCGATTCTCAGAATTGCCTCTATTAAAATACGTTTTTTTTTCGATATTTTTTACAGTGACTGTCCTTGTAATATCCAAAATAACAAAACTGGAACACGTCCCCGCGGTTCAATTTTAGTGTTTCATGACAAAATAGCCCAAAATAAACTCTGTAAGTGTATTAAATTTATATAAAAGACAGAAGCTCGATCCATTTGTTAAATAAAGTAGTCTGCATGACAGCGTGTAAACCTAACAAAGAAAAGTCGATTTCGTCGAGTTTTCCACACAGAAAGCAGAGTTTTCTGCATGCTGGTTCATGTTCCTACCGATAGATGGCGCAAACAATGTTTTCCTTGGCAAAGCGACTAGCTTTCCTTTGTTGCCATTTTAACGATTTTCCGAGGAAAACTCGTAAATTTAAAACAAAACAAACTTCTGGACAATTGTAGTGGGAAACTTTCAACGCGTAAATCTCCCACTTTCGCCGGATTTTCTTGTCAATTGTCGCTTGTTCCAATTAATTTTAGGTTGCGTGACATGACAGTGTGTTGAAAGAGTGCTTAACTTCAACACCATCATCAAATTCTTTGATGGGTCTCCTCGATACGACCTATTAATATTTCCGAAAATGCTTCCACCCATTACTCCGAACGCCGAGCAAAATTGCTTTTATGTAGAGAATTATTAGATTATTATAGCCTGTATGGTTGAGATAACATCGTGTAATTAATTTATGAAGTTATCGATCGGTTTGTCTATAAACAAGGGCTTTTTCGTTTTTTATCATTATAATTAAACTTTGAGTTGGAGTAAAGTGCATTTAATATTGCATGCGGAGAGATACGAACAAAGGCTTGAAATTTTCAATATGAGTTACACAACACGTACAAGGATTTTGGAATTACAAGTTTTCTGCTTTTATTTCAAACTGACTTTCTGCTTATTTTCACAATTAAAACAAGTATTAGAAAGGGTTTCCATTTTGTGAACGAACCTTGTATAAAGGAAAAACAAACAGCCAACTTTTAGTTTAGAGTAGAAAAACAGCTTAAACATTAAAACCGAAAGTTTCAGGAGATCATTTTCATTTTCAGACAATCCTCATATAAGATAATAATAAATCTCACACTTATATTAGTGGACTAAACAGGAATGTTTAAATTAAAGCCCCATCTAAATACAATTCCAAAAATTAAAATAGATGAAGGATGGCCGTGACTGTTTCAACACATTCACGGCAATTTTTTTGCTATAAAATTATTTTGACAGTTACAGTTACGTTCTAGGAAAGTTCTATTCATTGTAGTGTGGAAAAGCACATAATAATCAAATTTATTACTAATGAAGGTGTACATTCTACTAAAATTCTTACTAGCTGCGAGTACAATAAGGCTTTCAATGTCTTTCTAAAGGTCAGATGTTTGAGTGGTCGAAATCTCTTAGAGACGGGAGAACTTGTGTAGAATATGAGCCTCATGTACGAATCGCTGAAACTTTAGTTAATATATATAATAACAAAATTAATACCCTTATTCTGCAAGACAGATTAGTCAATTTTCTTAAAATTTACAAATTAGAAGACATCACGAAAACCAACCTAAAATATCGTAAGGTGTGTACCAGGCGGATCCCACGCTTATTGACTGACACAAGTTGAATCGTTTGCAAGTCTCCTCTGCTTTACTACAGCGATATGATAAAGAAGGAGATAAAGTTTTGGGTTTAACTGTGACAACCGATGAAATCTGGGTACAATATTTTACAACCTGCAAACATGTACTGCTGTCAAACTACATCTCCGTAGCTAAAAAAAAAGCGAAAACTGTGTTATCGACTGGTAAACTGATAGTATCATTGATTTGCCATTCTCCAGGGGTGATCCTTGTTTATTTATTTACAGATCGTCCTACAATTAATGCAGACTATTATTTTAAATTAGATTAGGAACAAACGGAAGAGAAGACAAAGTTCTGTTTGCTTCCTCCAAGTCAATGCTCGCCCTCATAGCGCTGCAAGAACGGTTTAAACCATAAACGTACTTCAGTGGACCTCCTTCCGCATGCAGCGGTCCTGATCGTGCTCCCTCCACTGTAAGAATTTTATCGAAGCTGTTGGATACGCGTGCAATCCAAAAATTTCCTTCGGGGCATATATTAGAAAGCTCCCAGGTCGTTTGCGCAAGTGCATCGCCAGGCAGGGAGACTATATCGAAAAGTAATATAATGTTCATCGTTGTAACATCCTTTCGTATAAATTAATTCCTATTAAATTTGAACACTCCTAGTAGTTCTGTTTTTTTTTTCATATCTCTCGTAAAAGATAAAGCTCCGACTTTAAGCATAGATAAACCCCAGCAAAAGTTTTGTTCCGCTTTGAGTTTTATAGATGACGTGTTACTTTAGCCCGCTCGTATTCATTACCTTGACAACAAAATCCACCTCATTAATTATTTACGAGCAACTGTCAGTATTTACTTCCTTGTTAAGCTAGTTTCTAGGAAAATATCGGGAAAGATTAAATTTTCATGAAAATCGTACGTTTTTCGATTAATTATTCCAAATTTCATTAAATTAATTGGTTTCGTTGTTTTAGAACCGTATAGACGAGGAAATGTTTACTTAGTTTAACTGGATGTGTAGAAAATAGATTAGTTTGGATATCATTGACGGATTTGTTAGTTCTTGAATATAAGTCTAATCTGTGCTTTAATTTAATGATAACCTTAAAATTCTTTACTTAAAAAAACAGTTTATCTACACTTATTTACAAGCATATAAACTAGAAACTATTTGATTTCTTATTCAAAATAAGAGTCCAGAAACTAATATTTCATGAGAATCGTATGATAATTTGAGAATATTCTTGATAAGATATTGCCAACCTCGTTAAATTAATTAATTTCGTAATTCTTGCAAAAGCAAGCGTACGTTTTCCCGAAAATACTAAAATTGGCAAAATTTTTATTTATTCGGGGTTTGTTACTTCAGGAACCGCCCTCGTATAAATATCCTTTAACCACCCACGTTTAAATCACTTTGTTAAAACTAGGTTGCCCTAGATGTAGACCAATTTATTATTAAAAACCGCTTCTAAAAAATGCCTTGTAAGAACGATATATTCCTGAAAATCATAAATTTTAATTTCCTTTTAATTTCACTGCTAGTTAACGGCCCTCGTATAAATAAAATTCGTATATAAATGTTTAATGCAACTAACCATTGCCATTGAAATCATTGATCTATTAAAACAGAGTTGAATCAAACTCCCATTTGCAGTTGAGTACGAAAATTAACCTTCGGACCTACAAAATCTATCTACGAGGCTTGTTCAACTGAAACCCATCTATAATCAACTTAGCCTTGAAAACAAATGCAATAATTCAAATGACGTTTGTTAATGTTAGCAGTGTTTGTAAGCAACACATTAATACGTTTCTGGTGTTTGAATTTGATTCTGACTTTTAAAACTTCCATTTTGAAACGGCGTTTGTTGTCGAAAATCGGTCCAAGTTTGATCAACGTGAGGTCCTACAATTTTTATGCGCTGAGTGTGTGCAGCCATTGCAGATTCATACGCGAATGCCACCAGTGTATGGAACTGCATGTATTGCGTACCAAAATGTGAAGGAATGGTGCCGAAAATTTAAGCATGGAAAAGAGGGGACTATGGATGAGCCGCGACCAGGTGCACGGTGTACTGCATTAACAGAAAACAATGTGGCATGTGTGGAAGGCCTTATTAGATAAAATTGTTGAATTTCAATTAGCCAAATTTCAGAAATTGTAGTACCTGTCCATAGTATTGTTCGTAATCTGGATAATTCTGGGGGCAATATCGCTCCAGAACTACCCAAGAAAGAGGAAAAAGAATAGTCAAATGGCTGAAAGATATCTTCCAACAAGCATGGGAAACAGAACAGATACCGACTGATTGGGAAGGAAATATAATAGTGCCCATATATAAGAAGGGAGAAACAACAAACTGTGAGAATTACAGGGCAATATGCCTATCTCCAGTAGCGCTAAAAATTTACTCGAAAATAATAGAAAAAAAGTTAAGAAATGTAATTGAAGTTAAGCTAGAAGAGGAACAAGCGGCTTCCGCCCAGGTAAACAAACACAAGATCATATATACACGATACATACACCTAGCATTCTTAGACCTTAAGGCGGCGTTTGATCAAGTACCAAGAGAGCACATATGGAGGGCACTGGAAGAACTATAAACAAACCAAAAGCTTATAAGATTGATCAACAGTATAAACAAAAAAGTGGTGGGAGTAGTAAGGATAAACGGACAAAAATCACAAGAATTTAACATAGATAGAGGGGTTAAACAAGGTAATAGTTTGAGCCCACTGCTTTCTGTGGTTTACATGAACCGCACAGTTAAAAAATGTAAAGAAGAAATCAGAAGGAGAACAAGACTATGGTACCATAACCTAAATCCCATAATGACCCAATACCTTATATACGCAGATGATATAGCTGCTAATAATGGTAGGAAATCGAAGACAACTGCAAGAAAATATTAACATATGGAAAACAACCTAGAAGTAAAATAGTGCACATCACGAGAGAAGAAAGAGAGGCAAGAGTACTCATTACATTAGAAGAAAAACAATTGGAGTGGAAGAAGAGCTAGACACCGAGGCCAATGGGAAGGCAACACCAAGGAGTCGGCAAGGAACAGAAACAAAAACATCGAAGAAGTCAGGAGAATGGCCAGAGACCACAACATCTATAGAAGATTGATGGAGGACCCAACGCCTTAGGGCATAAATGGGAAATAGAGAAAGAAGAAGAAGAAGTCATCAAGGTTACAGTAAAGTTTGTTCGCAATGGATTCCTCGTCTCTTGTCTAATGAACAAAAATGCTTGCGAATGGGTTTATTTCTGCAACACCTCACAAACTATAGGCGGCTAAAGGGTGATGATTTTCTTCTGTCAATAGTTGCTGGTGACGAAGCTTGATGCCATTACTACGAGCCATCCAGCAAGTTATCGTCGATGCAGTGGAAACATTCAAGTTCACCACCACCGAAGAAGTTTAAAGCACAACCTTCTGCAGGCAAGGTGATGTTAGCATTTATTTGCGACCATGAAGGACCCTTGTTGATAGAGTTTAAGGAACCTGCAGTAAATGTCAATGCAAATCTGTACAATGAAAGCTTCATCAAGCAATAAAATGGAAACGTGCAAGAAAACTTACGCGTGGGGTCATTTTGCTGCACGACAATGCTAGGCCTCATGTTACTAATGTGGTAAAAGAAAATCTTCAACGAAAGAAATGGTGGGTTTTAGCGCATCCACCCTATAGCCCGGATCTATCGCCTTTCCATTTCCATATTTTTAGACCGCTGAAAAAGGCGTTAAAAGGTCGGGATTTTGAGTCTGACGCAGAAGAACAGATAGCTGTGGAAGACTTCTTCAATCAGCAGCCACAATAATTCAATGAGTAGGGTATACGTCGGTTAGTAAAACAATGGGATAGGTGCCTTAACTGTGGCGGTAATTATTTGTAAATAAATTATAGAATAATTTTTTTATAACGCAAAGATGGGTTTCAATTGAACACACCTCGTAATTGTCAAAAAGTCAACTTTAATTAGATACGCGTCAAATTATTTAGTCGATTTATTTAAGGAACGGCCATCGTATAAATATAATTTAGCTGTAAACGTTGAAAGCAGTTAACTAAAGCTAAAGTCAGGTTGCTCTTAGTCTCCGTGCACGTCATCAATTACTTGTTATTTAGTATTAATAGTGCCAATTCTAAAAAACTAAAACATTCAGTTTTTTTTTGTTAAATTACGGAGTAAAATCATGTTTATTCTTAAGGTCGTGTAATGCAGTTTATGATTTAGCGTTTTAATATTTCATAGTTGCTGTGTAAAATACGAAACTACATAAAAACTAGGAATTTTGTTTCCTTCGCGTTCGCGCCTTGTTTTTTATGTTCTCATGTCGCTCTGAAAACGAATTCGAGTTTCGCGTGTTATGTGACATACATTTTGAGATTTTTGGTTACATACTTTCATTTTTCGCTATATAAACGTAGTAAGGTGACGTCACCAAATAGCTGATGACGTGCACGCAGGCTAAGGGCAACTTGAGTTTAGAATGTCTTAGATATTATTGTAAGATTTTTGAGATGGAAACATCTGAATAAAATATTCCTGTGCACTTTAGTTTAAAAAACCTCACGGGCCTTGAGAAAATGTCGATCCAATAGTATTTAATAATAATAATAATGAAATATAAGCTATTCACCGTTAAACATCAAGTAATAAAATGCAGAGTTCATATTTTCCTGAAAATCTCAAAATGCCAAAATGCATCTTAAATAATTTCTGTAAACGTTCTTACAATAGTTGGTTATAGTGTTTAGGAACGTCCCTCGTATATTGAAACAACAACTACAACGTTTGAAGCAGATAGTTAAGTTTCCTGCAATGTTGAGTTGAATTGTTAGTTAAAGTATTCCCAAAAAGAATTGCTACCTGATTTTTTGACAACAAAATATATTTTTTTGAACCACTATACAATTACTTTCCCAAATTTAGGAAAAGTATCTTCAAAGCTTTTAAATCGTATTAACCAAAATTGTCTTTCAGGTACCCTAAACAATTTTAAGTTGATTAGTCTCGTAATTTAAGACACTCTCCTCGTATAGTAAAATGCAAGCAACAAAAGGCCACAAACTGCGCCGTCGGTTATCAAATTCTTGGAAGTCGGATCCGCTCCCGTTGTATAAACCACTAATTGGCATCGAAAAACCGCCATTTTCGGCAAAGCACGTTCCTTGAAACATTTTCACCATACGTCGATAGCACAAACGCCTTAATCAACGACAGCTCTGGTCCCTCTCAATCGCGAGAAAAGTCGAGAATCGGCGGCAGTTTCCGAATTTTCACCTTGCAGCGCAGCGAGCTGCGACGTACGGCGCGGAAGCACACCACCGCTTTTCCTGAAACCTGAAAGCTCGCGCCGAACACGTACGGCGCTACTTGCGCGCTCGCCTCGTTTTCCTCGTATATAATGTTCGCGAGGAGTAAAATTTTGCTATACCGGGGAAGTAATTTTGTGTGGCAACACGTCGGTTCGGTTGTTTCCGTTCGGTTGCTTGGGGTGAGTCGATTTTTACATAATTTTCAATTAAAGATTTATCCGTTCACTTAAAACGTGAAACATATCGAAAACACAAAGTATGTTTCATTTAAAAAAGGCGCGAAAACGTAGAATTGCTCCCGATGGCCTTGAAAACTGAAAAACGACAAATAAAGAAAGAAAAAAGATAGGTGCGCCAAATCGGGATTGCTTCGGGATCTTTTTCGTCTAACGAAATTCGGGTTTTAAGTTTATGGGGTGAAGGTTGGACGAAGAAGGCAAAAATATCCGCAAATCTAAAGTTGAAGCGGAAATGTCCTTGCGTTGGGTAGTAAAAGTGGGATCAACAACTGTAATGATTTATACGCCCTAATGTGAAACGGAATTCAGGAAAATAGTGATTTATTTTCCCCCCTAAGGAGTTGCTAAAAAGTGTAGGGTAAAAGTTGAAAACCCTGACCTTTCTGATGATGATTAATGCTGCGTTAATCTCCCCATCGTCCTTAAGCGCTTCCTTTCAAACCAAAATTCGCACGAATGACCTGGAAAAAAGGACACGTTTAAGAACACAGAAAATGAGATTTTAATGGTTGTTTCGAAGCGAAACTTTTTAGGCGGAGGCATTTGCACAATAGAGGCTTTAACACTATTATTACCCGACACGGTTGCTATTTTAAAATCGATGTTAAGCAGCAGTTAATGATTGGAATATTCAAAAATACTTATTTTCGGACATCTAAAACAATCATTTTTTGGAAAATTGAATTGGGATATATGGGCTAGGATATAGTATTTAAAGCTACTCAACCTTTGATCATCCGCAAACATGATTTTTTTAAACATTTTAATAAACGTAGTTAGAGGCTATTATGAGAATTTTCCCACAGCTCCAATCTCCTTGTAACTACGCCTATGAATTTTTGAAATTAGCAAGGGAGGAATGTGTAGAATTCGCAATTAAACCACCGAACTACACAGATGGGGCAGTTGAACATTGATTTTACAATTTACAAATTGACATGAGAAATCTTGTTTACACCCTGAATACTTAAAATTTATCTTTCTGGAAAAATACAAATTTTTAGAAATTTCATAAAAGAATAAACAACATGTTTGGAGTCGGTTTTATCAGTGAATATCAAAAATTAGTCTATTTTTACAGCATCGTTCACACTGAAAGTATGATTCCTTGAAAAACGTTTATCTTTGTATATCAAGAAAAAGCTGTCCCAGAGATGATATTGTGAAGTTTTCCAAGAAAAATAGTACGGATAAGTTATTATTTGGGAATTTTCCCTAAGCTCGATTCTCCTTGCGCCCTCCTCTATGAATTTTTGAAAGTTGCAAAAGAAGAGTCCGTAAAATTCCCAATTAAACCGAACTGTACGGATGGGACAGTTAAATATTTGCAATTTACAAATAGCACATTGGATTGTACAGTCAATTTACGATTGCAAAATTTAAAACTTTTAGGGGAAATACAAATTTATTGAAATTCTGCAATGTAATAGTTGTTTCAAAATCTGTATTTTTGCAAAAAGGGGGAATCTAAACTTTAAGAACTCTCAAAAACTAGTAGTTTTAGTAAATCTGGTAATAATTATATTTTGGAAGGGCTTGTGCCCTTCTCTATGAATTTTTGAAATTACAAATGAGGAATAAATTTGAAATTGCGGCGAACTGTACAGCGGAGGAAATTCAATATTAGGACTTAACAATTGCCAAATGAAATATTCAGAACTATTTTACGTTCCTAAAATACAAAATATTTTGGACGTAATATAATTTTCTCTTAATTCAATAACCCATGATATTAGCAGTAGGGCAGTGTTAAATTTTATTCACATTTCGACTTCCTCCAGTTGAAAACATAGTTGTGTGAAAACCTATCAATCAAAATAATTCGGGGGATTGTTCCTGACGCTCTAATTTGCTTGTGTCTCCCTCTATGAGTTTTTGAAATTAGCAAGGGAGGAGTGCGCAAAATTCGCAATTAAACCGAACTATTCAGTTGGGGCCGTTGAATATTTATAATTTACACCTTCCAAACTGGGCTCTAAAGAACTAATTTACTCTCTAAAAGTTTAAATATTTTCGTGCGAAACAAACACAAATTTTCGAAATTTTCAACTATAAAAATAGCTTCGTTGAGGTCCAGGGGTCTCATAGTGAGATAGATTGAATAAAATATAATAAAACCAATATCGATTCTCAAAAAATTGAATATATGAACTTAGAAAATTGTTTAACGTTTTCGGATCATCTGCAATCCATCTTCAGACCAAAAAAAACACAGCCCAAGCACAAAGTACTTGAAATTAAACATGATAGTGGTAATCAAAAATTACGTGAGTTTGCTACGACAACTTAAAAAAAACCGCAACGCCAGCAGGTCAAAATATAAATAAAATAATTACATTAGATGTCAAAAGAACATATTAGAAATCTTTTTTAAATTTGAGAAACCCCCAAAGGAGGGGTGGCATGAGAACAGATGCAAAATAAAAATTTTTTAAAACTAAAATTTTGATCATATTTTAACAAGATCTTTCGAAATTCTTCAGTAAATACTTTTAAGGTCAACACATTATCTGACATTTTTGCTACTACAACGCCCGAACTTTTTGGCAATTCCCTTTATGATTTCTTTGATAATGAAGGCACAAAGACGTGTAAAATCTGCAATTACCTTGATTGCCCGTTGGGGATGGTGGAATAATTTCTAGAAACTGGAGTTTAAGACGCTAACCTAAAAATTGAGAATTTAAGGTAAAGGAAGTCTATTTTTCTTCGACTTGAACTGATTTAAAGGTTCAAAAATACTCCGACAAACGTAGTTTTCGCAACATTCATGTAATTTCTATTTGAACATTTCCCCTGTATTAAACTTTTTTATAGTCGTAAAAATCAGCTAATTTAGCAAACTCGTTTTACAATCACTTTCAACGCTGAAAAATCTAATAAAGCCTTTTCAAAAGCCATATTGAATAAAATTCGACATTTCCAGACGAATCATTGAATTCCCCCAAACGCCCCCGCAATAATCGTATTTTCCTTTTAATACAGCTGAGGCTCGCTTTCGATTTCCCGAATAAATATTTGAATATCTTCGACGTTTCCTTGGACGAAATCAGATCCGGAATTGTATCAAACACTCCGAGGCAGAGATTCGGGCGAAAATAAAACATTCAAGCGACCCCTTGTCTTCCCCAAACAGCATCTCCTTGCTTGGGCGGAATTCTGATTTCAAGATTGCAGAAGGGTCTCGGTTGTAACGTGACTTTTCGCCGTTATCTCCTTCCCGCCCTCTGGTCAGTCCCTAAATTGGCAGTTGAAAGAACTAATCGAAACATTAGACGGTGTTCCTGTCTCAGGAAGGATGCGCCCCGGTTCACCTAATGACGTCACCGGACGTGCCCTACATCCCTCGCTGCTATTTTTGGACCTAATTCATTACATGTGCACTTTGCCACCTCCGCTTTGAAATGCCCAACGGCAGGCTGATAATTGTACTACACAGATGTGAAGCACAAAAGAACAAACCACTCTGCAACAATTTATTTGATCCACTTTAGCCCTTACACCAACACCGAGGGATCTTCCTAGGGTATGTTTAGTTTTACGCTTCCTCGAATCATTACTGGGGCACAACAGACATCAATAATGTATTTTCATGGACATTTTTAATCGTTTCCACGATGGCTAAACACCCAGCAGTTTAAAAATTTGATATTCGTAGGAAAAACAATCAATAGCTCATCCAATCCTTTGTAAACATTAATTTTTTTTTAAATTTTTTCTAGCTTAATAGAAAACGGTGATTCAATTTTATGTAGTGGTAAGTGTCTGTATTGACTCAAACGTGTTTTAAAGTGACCGCAAACATGTACTGTTGGAATTCTCCAAAGAGAACGTGCTAGCTTTCTGGAGATCTCTGAATAAAATTCAATTAGATCACAAAAGAAACGTTCATTTTTGATACATTTTACGTATCCACGCTTAACATCGTTACTACTTGGACTACTTGACCCCTTCTACAATTCCCAACGGCATGTATGTTAATTGTCTACACAGATGTGAAGCACAAGAAAAACAAACCACCCTGCAACAATTTATTTGATTCATTTTAGCTCTTACGCCGACACCAAAAGATCTTTTTGGATTATGTTTAATATTTTGCTTCCTCTGGACATTTCTCAGGCAAGAAAACAAATAAATAATGTATTTGTGCGAACAGTTCCAATCGTTTAGCGTTTTCACGAAGGTTTACAACGGCTACACTACAAAAATAATTAAACTTTAAAATTTAGGTTTGAGGCCACATACAATATTTCGTAATTAATTTCTGACTTAAGGGCTAGACATTCCTTTGTCCAAATTGATTATCACTAGTTTCACTAAAAATGTGAACAATGAAAATATGAGGCTTATTGGGATATTTAAGGGCCGAGCGGCTGTAAAACAAAAATGTAAAGTTGAAATAAATGTATTATTCTTAATTTTAGATGCTAACCTATTTCTTTATATAGTGACTATTCAAATTTAAATACTGAGCCGGGATTGTATGGAGAACGGAACATTTTTCATTTTAATTGCGTAATGAGTAGCACAGTGTGAGCCGCCGCGTGCGGTCGGGTATTATCGTGCAAAATCACGACTGCGTAGTTCAGCAATCCTCGCCATTCGTTCTAAATCGCCCTTTTCAACTTTCTTAAAGACTCACCGTACACGTCTGCATTAATTGTAGAAACACGTTCCAAGAAATCTGTTACGAGCTAAAGGAGCTTTTTTGTCGACGAGCAACAAGAAAGGAGGAAAAGGCCTTCGGATAATCTTAGAGGAGTAGGGCTGGTTCACGGGAAACGCTTACTGGAGGGAAATCGTACCTAGTTGTGTACAGAGTAGGTCAAAATTAGCGGGCGCCACCTTCCAAATCACAGTTGATTGCAGGTACTCGTGGAAGGCCGAGAAACCAACAGCTTACCGGAATCGGACTCACCTTTATTGTGCCTCCTCCTGTATGTAAAGCTTACAAAGCTCATGCACAATACAATAAAAATACAAAGAAATAAAAGATATGGTGAATTTGAAGACAAATATAATTCTACTGCTGTCAGAAATTGGTAATACACATAGTACAAGAAACATATCCAAACTAGTAATAATTGTAGGTAAACACAAAGGGAAGATTGAACGTTCAAAAAAGATAGGCTCGCCGCCAGTGGCTTGCGGCATTTACTTTAATGAACCACTCTGCCCAGCCAGAGACGTTCGGGTTTACGAAAATTAATTAACTTTAACCTAAACTAATAACGAAACACTGGACAACTGAAGGTTGCCTCACTATTAATATTACAAGAAAATTAAACTGTCCTATTTCTTAGTCTTTACTAAAACAGGAAAAAACAAACACTGTACAGTACATTGGCAAGTTTTACATTAGTTTTCTCTTCGGTATGGAGTAGAGAGAGAGGCACAATTGGGGTGCTCCTAGGTTCTTCGGGAAGCAGGAAAAATTCGCAGGCACACCCCTGAAAACTGGATCACGAGGGCGATAAAATGCTATGGCCAGGACTGTCTTTGACGAAGAAAAGAAGGACGGGAACTTTAAATGCCAAGATCTCCGCCAACGGCTCACAGGAGACTGTCACGAGGTTGAAAGCTTCTATTCAGATACAAATCGAGGGAACAAATTCACTGAATTATCTTTGCAAAAAGCTGGCACTCTGCTTATATATTTAATCCCACACCAGTCGAAGGTTCTTCTGCCTAAGGCAAAAATAGAAACGATAAACTCATTTAGCAGAAGAAAGCAGCCAACAACCCGATCATGTCCGTTCACTCCCAGAGGCTAGCGTCCACTGACTTCCCCCTGCCGCAAAAACTCCCACCCAACTAAATTGTACTAGAAAAATCTTCTTGCACGTGTGCCTTCCGGCGAATCTGCAAGCATAAAGTTCCAAGAACTGCCTTTTGTCGGCATATCCAGACTTACACAAGTACGTCAAACGGAACAGATGGGAACTTTCAGAGGCTAAGCGGCAAAACTCAAACGAACATAACAAATCAACTAACAGTAGGTCTTTCCGGTCCCAAAAACAGTAGCCCTAAGCTTTCGGTTGTCGAACGTTTGCTTGAACTTTTTGGCTTTAGTAAAACTCGTATGATTGTATTGATTGTTGCTTGGTTTCAACATTTGTGTATGAAATCCAAGTCTCGTCGCTAGTCAAAATCTGATTCAGGTACTCATGACTATCACTTTGATAGCGATGGAGGAAGGTGAGTACACAGGCCATTCGCTGGTTTTGAGGTACAAAATTCAAGGTACTCTAGTCTATTGACAATTTCATACATTATCGCTCATGACATTTGAGTAAAGTTTGCGGCCATTTCCGAAATAATGAAACGCCTATTTTCACGAATTTTCTTGTTCACTTTTTCCACAAGATCTTCGTTGACAACAGAAGGCCTTCCACTTCGTTTCTCATCGTGCACGCTTGTTGAGCCATCTCTGAAATTCCTACATGGGTGTTTGACCATTTCTTTACCCATGATGCCTGGCCCCATATGCCACGTATATTTGAAGGTAAATTTCGGCAGCGCTTTCGTTTTTTTTAATGAAGGCGACGAATCACACTTTGCGTGATTTTCAATCGTAGTGTTCGTTTTTATTCGTTGTAACAAGGGTCTAACTTAGATTTGCAATAATGAAAATATTGAATAATTCTCTTATTCAGATTTATAATCCTGCTGACTTATTTATAACTTACAGGCTTAATACTTTTTTATTTTTGACTTACAGGTCGACTTATATAAACTTACTTAACTGTACTTGCTTGCATTGAAGGCATGAAGAAGAAAACTATCACAACGTTCCAAATAACTGTGACCTTTTAAATTTTTCAAATATTTGCTGGTTTACATCTGACTTACAGGCCAATTATTCTCTTTATTTTTATTTTTACCTATTTAAGCAAATCATAATATACTCAGTTGACATTTGATCGATTAAAAACATGGATAATGAAAATCTTCTAAAAGGGTCTAACTTAAATTTGTAATATCATTGAATTTTTCGGGCTTATTTTTGACTTACAGAACAGACACTTTCTTGTTAATGAATTCGCTTTTGTTGTTTTTATTGACAAGGCAAGGTAAACAAATCACATACTTAAACAACTCGCAAATTTGTTCCATTGAAGCCGTGGATATTAGAGTTACTAAAATACTTCCTAATCTGCTTTTCTCGACTCATTTCTGACTTACAGACTCAGTATTAGTTTGTATTTTAGTTACAGGAAAAACTCCCATACATATTTATGTATCACTTGTTTCACTGAAAGCATACGCAATGGGAACCCACCAAATTGTTTTCTTCTTTCTTTTGCCTTATGGGCTCGTATATTATTTTAACTCTTTGGTATCTGAAGCACACTTCAATGTAATAGTAAGAAAAACCAAAGTTAAGCGGCTTAAAATTTAGTGCTAGATGAAGTTCACACAGTATCATCCGCAAACCAACGGCGAAGTGGAAATTATTCATCGGAAATTATCTAGTGATGTCAGGCGTTTGTCGAGAGTCAACTTGCAACTCACCCGTATTGTGCACGGTCTGCAAGCAGGACATGGCAATAAATTCAGATTACGCACCCCATAATCGTTATCCCCATGCCCACATCGCTGATTACTGATCCTGATTGTCCACGTACATGTGCGTCCTGAAACGCGGCCTCAATCCCGGCGAGAACTCTAAGGGTTCTTGTATTTTAATTGCCTTTGTTGTAGCTTTGTGCGAGGGCTGACTTTAAACATCAAAGGCGCATAATTAAAAAATCCCGACTTTAAGATGCCCATGTTAATCAATTCCTTGAAATAAATGCCACGTGAAAGTTTGACTGTGTAGGTCGAATTTGTCCTTAATCACGTTAGAACTTAGGCGAAGCCTTGCAGGATTTTTTTCAGTCTAAAAATACCAACAGATAGAGTCACTCCTGGTTTCTAGTAAATAATTAACCGATTAGCGCCCCTTTTTTACCGGCTGTTTCATTATGCAAAACGATGTCGACGCGATCCCTCATCTATTTTTCATTTATCTAAATTAAAGCGGAAAACGAGCTCTAATGTTCTTAAAAGTTTAAACAGCAATTACACCGATAGAATGGGGATAGAATGCTTCCCGGATTCAACCGGAAAGGCCGACCCGATAGAACGAGTTCCGGTTTTAGTAACAACAATTTCGATATTTTTAAAGATGGCACGTCCAGAATGACGGATTACGCTCAAGCGGCCCTTAAGTGAAAGAGCTGGTTTGATCGATTGTCCGATACGATAGGGAAATATTGAAAAAAATCAGCAGGAAGCACCTTCTAATTTACAGGAAATCCGGGAATGAGTTAATTTGGCTTTGCGAAGTGCTTTCATTGTTCAAGTTTCAAAATCTTGTTCCCAAGTGAATATTAAGGTACTTAACCATAATGGAGAGTAATAATTTGATATTAAAGGAAAATTGATGTCCTGAAGCTCGCTATTATTATCCACCCAATTGTCAACGCTTCTTTATCGCGTTCGGGGTAATTGAGTACGTTTTCCCTGATGGTTACGGAAAATTTGAGAAGAGTAACAAATATCCCGAAAAAACGAGGGATATTCGGCAAAGTTGATAAATCATAGGCATGTAGTTAATGCCCTTCTGACGCATATAAATGAAGACTTCGTTGAGCAAATCGATACCAGCGTCTGGATGACGTACGGCACACTTTGATTTTCAGCCGGAATTTTAGACTGACGCAGGTGTAGGTGTCACAAAGTTGCGAACAAAAGGGTTAACAATTCGTTATTGGTATTAACGAAACCCACGCCAACCAATCACGGTTGGTTGGAAGCCTCCGACATAAAAATAAAAAATTAAATTGATACTCTCCTACGTCAGCACTGCTAATTCAAACCCCGATACCTCGAAGTGATTTCGTCGTATACAATCGCGATTCAAAATTGAATTGGCTCCTAATAGAGCCTAAAGCGCCTCTAATAATTTTGCTATCGTCAGAGTGAATTTTGGATTATGTTGACGGAATTTAAAGCTCGTTAAAGGACAACTTACCGTTAATAATAAACGCAATTAAGGTTTCTAAAATGATATAATTTCGCGCAACGCGTACAAGCTTAATAATAGCCTAACAAAATCGTTTTCTCTTTAAATTCTTTTGTTCGGAGCAACTAAATATTTAATGCGAGTTTCTCTCTTTTGATCTTTTCTGATGACGTATGCAATTACTTCCAAATGCGCGTTTTATTATCCGGCCGGCTTTGGAACATAAAACTCCCGATTCACGGCCTTCTTTGTATTATTTTTCTGCGAAAATTGTATTTTTAATGGATGTTTTTTTGTATAGGACAAAAAACATGTCAAAAGGATTTATTATTGTATTATTTTTTTGTCAATCAAATCAAGAATTTTCATTCCCTGTTTCGGCTGTAAATCCACTTTTTCTATTTGGATTTGTTAGATCTACTGGAACAAGAAAGCAACAATACACGCATTCTTCTGCTTCTAACTTGCAAACCTACTCTTACACACTTTAAGTACAACTTGTCCTATTGAAGGTATAAAAAATTAAAGTAAAAAATATATAAATTAAATTTGGAAATTGGAGCGATCCTCTTTTAAATGGAGGCACTCCTGTTGACCATATTTCCCGGTCCGGAATGTTCACTTGGAAGGGTTGGTCAAAAATGTATGTTATTTGCATAAGGCCTGATACGGTGTATGCAGTTCGCTCTAAATGGGCGAGGTTTAGAATTTCTAAGTGGTCTGTTAGGTCCCCTGATTTAAAATGGTTTATCCTTCCGAGCGTCAGCGCATGTAGCATCGCCTCCTTTTGCACCTGTAGGTGTAGGGGCGTTATACCTAACATGGCTTCCATTGCTGCAGTTGAGCAGGTGCTCATGGCTCCTGTTATACTCAGACAGGCGAGACGTTGTATCTTCTCTAGTTGTGACTGAGCAGTAACTTGTGTTGTTTTTGGCCGCCATACAAGCGATGCATAGGTGATCATGGGTCTTATAATTGTCACGTATGACCAGCAGATCAGCTGTGGCTTTAGATCCCAGTTTCTTCCAAAAAGCCTGCGGCATGTTTGAGTTGCTACCACTACCTCCTTTGGAGTTTTCTGATATGTGAGTTCCACGTTAACCTTTGTTCTAGGGTCACTCCAAGGTATTTGATTCATTACTGAAGTCAATGGTCATTCCTTCTAGCGTGGGGGCTTTCAGATTTAGCTTCCTTCGCTTAGTAAAAGGAATAATGACCGTTTTCTTTGGATTTATGCTTAGGCTTTGACTTCGACACCATCTGTTAATAGTATCGAGAGCCATCTGCATACATTGTGAAACAGTTGTGTCAAATTTGCCACGTATTATGATTACTAGGTCATCCACATACCCTTGTAATTCGAAGTCGTGTCGTGATAACACGTTGAGCAGATCATCAACTACCACGCACCACAAAAGAGGGACAGTACTCCTCCTCGGGGGCAGCCTCTAACTGCCGTTATGGTAGTTTCTTCTCCTGCTAATTTCGCTGTGATCTCTCGACTTTCCAGCATGGTTTTAATCCATTTGGTAGTCGTAGGATCGAAGCCTTTCTTTTTGGCAGCTGTTTTTATGGCTTCAAAGGAGATGTTATCAAAGGCACCCTCAATGTCTATGAAGGCACATAGAGCTATTTCTTTTGCCACGTACGTCTTTTAACAAGACTGCTTAGAGCCGTTATGGTGGATTTTGACTTTTGATAGGCATTTTGGTTGGGGTGACGTGGACGGTCTGGGAGGATCTCACTTCTCAGGTACTGATCAAGTACCTTTTCCATGCCGTTTAGTAGGACTGAGGTTAGGCCTATCGGTCTATATGACTTGGTCTGGGTGTTTGATCGCCCTCCTCCCTTATGTATAAAGACCACATTAACCTTTCTCCAAATTGTCAGTTGAGTTAGGTAGTGGAATATTGTTTACAAGGACTGTTGGAGATGTTCCTTTGCATTTTCTAAATGTTGTGTGAACGGACTTTGCTTCATTTAATTAAACTTGCCATTTTTTGGTCTATTACTTCGTCTAGGCTCTGTTGTAGGAAATTTACGGCAAGAACCGGATCTCTATGTTTCACCATAAGTAGCATATAGTGAGTGTGGATTTGTTGGCAAGTCTGCTGTGAAAATGAGGTACAAGATGGGGCCAAATACACTGCCCTGTGGCACGCCTGATTTAATTTTGTGTAGCTCTGTTTGGTCTTGTCTTAATTTTACCTGAAAGTATCGTTCCTCTAGATAGGATTTAAGGATAATATAGAAAGGGTGTGGTAAGAATGTTTTAAGTTTATACCTGTGTGCCTAGTTGCCAAACTTTGTCGAAGGCCTGACCTCATCTAGAAAGGTAGCTGTGTAGTATTGTTTTTCCTCGAAGGCCTGGTTTATTGCGTCTACAATTCTATGGACCTGCTGAACGGTAGAATGGTTAGCACGAAAGCCGAACTGCTATAAGGCAGAAATAAGCCAGAAAGAATCCCATAAGATTACAGACAGATATAAAGATTTTTCATTGTTGGTTGCCTTTTTGGAACAAGCGATAATACAGCATGAGATTTGTTTCGTTTAAGATTTTAGGCCGTCATAAAAGTCAGAAGCAGAACATTTTGCCATATAAGTTAAAATACGTCAGTTTTTACATTACCCATGTATTTAAAGAAACAAGGGATAATTAAGCCTGGGATTTGTCTAAATCGGCCTAGAAGTGAAGAGCAAAAACAAGTTAGCTTTGCAAGTCAGAATTGTGTCACGAACAAATCTAATAAATAATTTAAACTAAGTGAGAACGTGCGTTTCACTATTCTTTAACAGAATTAGCAATATAATATGCGACATGTTAAAGCCTAATCAATGTCAGAATAATTCCAGTAGGATCATAAATCTAAATTGAAACATTTTTCTACCTTTTTCTTAATAACATCTTAAACGAAACAACTATATTCTTTGTTTTAGAAGGCCTGTGAGTTATAAATGAAAACGCGTCGATCGTTTAAGTCAAAAATAGACCTCACACCTTCAGTAAAACAAGTGAGAACCTTTTATTACAGTAGGCCTGTAAGAATAACTCAAGAGGGTATTAAGCTGTAAGTCAGAAATGAAACAGGAAAAACTTATTAACGTAAATGTAAATAAGTGGATATTCGGTATAGGTTTCGTTTTAGTAGGCCTGTAAGTTGAAAACAAGAGCAGCAAGCATATAACTCATAAATATTGGGTATAGCCAAAGGTTTAACTGCAGAATACCTTAAAATCGTGTCATGCCTGGACCTAAAGTCAGATTACACCCCCATTATCGTAACGGTGAGCATCACAATTATAGAACAAGAAATGACACCAAAATTATTTAATAAACGGACTGATTGGAACTACTACAGAAATATTATCCACAACCAGCTAGACATTCAAATTTCTCTTCAATCTGATGAAGAACTAGAATCAGCAGTCTACAATTTCACCAGAATTATTCAAGAAGCAGCCCTGCAAGCAACTCCTAAGCGCATTGTCCTATCACAATTAAGAAGAAAATTGCAGAAAAAAGCAAACAGAAAAATCTGGCAAAATTCTAGGTATCCGTCAGATAAAAGAAAATATAATCAGACTTCGTCAGAATTGAAAGCACCCATAAAAACAGCAAAAAAAACGATAGCTTCCAAGAATTCCTCACAAACCTAAGCCCAACAGAAGACACCAATTACTCCCTCTGGAAGGCGACTAAAAGAATACAAAATCAAAATGAACCAATTCTCCCCCTCAGGAAAACAAATGGTTTATGGGCGCGATCTGACCTAGAGAAATCCGAACTGTTTGCTCAACATCTAGTAAAAGTCTTCCAACCAGTACCATCCCAAATAAGCGTTGATGAGGAAATGGAAGTTCCTGGATACTCCATACCAACCCGCTCTGCCCATGGAACTATTCACAGTTAGAGTAGTCAACCGACTGATTAAGTACCACCTAAACCCGAAGAAAGCCTCCGGATATGATCATGATTAATCAAAGAATTACCGAGCAAGTGCATAGTGATGCTGACCATGTAGTATAATGCTGTCCTAAGTCTGTGTTACTTGCCAGATCAATGGAAGGTAGCGCAGGTAATATTAATTCCCAAACTCGGTAAGCCTCCTAACGAAGTTGGTTCCTATAGGCCAATTAGTCTATTAGCCGTATTAAGTAAACTACTGGAAAAATTATTGGCCAGAAGAACTCCGATCCTGGAAGAACACAACAATGAAAAATCTTTATATCTGTCTGTAATCTTATGGGATTCTTTCTGGCTTATTTCTGCCTTATAGCAGTAACACATTTTCGCTTTTTACATATAGGCCTCCTAAATTGCGAAGCATGTTTAATCATCATTTCTACCACTGAAGATATTAATAAGGAAAATATTAACTAATTCGCCGTTGGGTCTTACCGAATATTAGCCAATAGCCAATGTCTAAGACAATGCTTACAATATACCAAAATAAATTGGTAATAAAGTCTTGGCGCCGTTCTGCTTGTAAGAATATCAGATAAATCTTGACGGTGGAGTCCTTCACCAAGCCAACAATTGAAGTGCAATGTTTAGTCATCACGTGTTCCATTGACCATGAACCACAAAAATACAGGAAACATAACTATCTTTCTTACCGAATTTTTCTTGACTTACAAACACGACGCTTATTTGTTTTTGTCATACAGGTCTACTGGAAAGAAGGACCTAGTTAGTCATCACGCGTTACAGTGAAGACATGAACAAATACAATACAAATATTGAAATATTCTTAATTTAAGTTGACCTTATTCGAACTTCTTTTCTCTTATTTCCAACTTATAGGGTCCACATTCGTCTGGTTGTGTTTTACGAACCTCTTAAACGAAAAATATCTAACCATCAATTATTACATAAATGGCACATACCGAAAATTTTTTTCTATACTTACTGATTTTCTTACTTATTTTGGATTTGTAGGACCATCACCCTTTTTGTTTTTGTCATACAAGTATAGTAAAGTAACAAGCATCTCAGTTCTTTACGTTTTCCGAAGACATGATCAATATATCTTATCAATTCAGATTTATGGCCTTACTGGATTTTTCCTAGCTAATCTGACTTATTATTAAAAAACAAAAAATTAACATTTAAATTAAACTCTTTAAAAATCGAATATGGTTAATATTAAAGATATTGTCGACATGTGTTGTCACAAAATGTGTCTAAATGGATTGCCTCCTACTTCATGGTAAACATTCGCACGATTTATGATGGAAGCGCGAATTTATGTAGTATATTTAGTGACGTCACAGCAGCGTGAATACGAGCTGCGATATCTTCAGATTTCAAAACTTCGCGGTAACCGCTTTTTTCAAATGACATCCGGTGATCTAAAAGGTCATGGTGCGGCTCCACCTCTTCTAATCCACCTCTTAGGTAAATTTTTATTAGGAAATTTCTCTGGTAGTCCATAATGTGACGTTGGAACCAACAATTTACTCTAACTGCTAATGGAATTTCATCAAGCAATGGCAATCGGAAATTTTCATTTAAATTGAAGATTGATTAGGCAAAATGTGCGGACCAATATTTAATATCCTAGACCAAATATTTATTGACCATTGTCTTTGATAAGATCTTTTGCATATTAAGTGAGGGTTTCCATCCCTTCATTCGTGGTGGTTATGAGTATTTGTGATACCCGTCTGAATGAATGTGGATCCACCACTCCACAGAATCTTTCCAATGAAATGTGGATCATTGTTTTGCGCTATGCAACAACCATCTACAAAAATTGTATCGAAGTTCTCTATCCCCGTCAAGCAAAACTTAAACTTTTTGAGGTCTAAATGGATGCAGACCCTTTCCCATTAATAATCTGAGAATTGTATCTTCTTGGAAATGAGTTTGGGACAATACAGTTCGTAGGCCTGTATTTCATTCCGCCTCAAGAAATTCAAGAACTTGCTCTTCTTGATCGACGTGTAGTGTACGTTGACGACCTGCCTGATTTTTTTGAGGATATAAATTAGCTGTTTCCAGTTATCTTTTCTATTCTATCACATAAATGAATTAGGTTACACAGAAATTGGATCGACCTTAGGATAAAACTTATTATTTACTTCTTAATCAATAATTCGATAACGAAGGATAATTTGAAAAATTTCTATTCTTAATTTTCAATTTGTTTTAACCCCCGAATCAAATCCCAAAAGCACGAGCACAATTTTAAAACATCCTGTATAGGTTTAATAAAAAAGTCACTTTATTATTATTTGCTTCATTACAGGTAGGCATACTCAATATTCTCTCATTTAAAATCGTAACCTTGTTGGATCGTGTCCTGTAAGATTCATTGTTCGGGGGGGGG